>QEPC01006427.1:466754-479614 GCA_003113815.1 Sphenodon punctatus
CCCCCTGCCCCAGGGCCCGTTTCCCGCTGACCCCACCGCCGCCCTTCCCCTAATCTTACCCCCATTCCATCTCCCCCCGATCAACTCCGATTCTCCTGTTCCCTCTGGAACTGTCGCTCCTTTGCTAATTAAGCCCCCTATATCCATGAACGTTTCTTCTCTCACTCCCTTCACCTTCTCGTCCTTACTGAAACCTGGATCTCCCCCACCGACTATCACCCCTGCCACCCTCTCCTACAGAGGTCTCTCCTTCTCCCACCAGCCCGGCTGGCATGGTGGTGTAGGCCTCCTCCTTGCCTCTTCCTGCCAGTTCCAACCCCTTCCCTCTCCCCCCTCTTCCTCTCCTTTGAAGCTCACTCCATACGCCTCTACTCCCCTCTCCACCTCCGTGTTGCTGTCATCTACCGACCCCCAAGCTCCCTCTCCTTTCTCTCCGAGTTCAAGTCCTGGCTCACCCTATTCCTCTCTGACGACATCCCCACACTCATCCTTGGCAACTTCAATATTCATGTTGATGCACCCTCTCAGCCTTGCATCGCCCGCTTCCTCTCCTTAGCCTCTTCCTTTAATCTCCACCTCTGGACTAGCTACCCCACCGACATGGATGGTCACTCTCTTGATCTCGTGTTCTCTAGGAACTGTTATGTCTCCGATCTCTCCTTCGAACCCCATCCCATCTCTGATCATTTCCTTGCCTTCTTCAACCTCTCCCACTCCTCCCCCATCCCTTCTGCGATCTTCAGGCCATTGTGCCCCAGGACTTTGCCTCCTCCCTCTCTCCTTTTCTCCCCTCAGTCTTCTCCTCCTCCCCCGATTCTTCCACCTCCGCCTTCAACTCTTCTCTCGCCTCCACCCTCGACTCCCTTGCCCCCCTCTCCTCCCGCCCAGCTCACTCCCGTAACCCTCACCCTTGGCTCACCCCCACCATTCGCCATCTCCAATCCTGCACCCAGGCTGCTGAACGCCTCTGGCGCAAATCCCACTACCATACTGACTCTCTCCACTTCAGATTCTGCCTCTCATTGCTCAACTCTGCTATCTCCCTCACTAGATAGCAGTACTATGCCTCACACATTGAGTCCTGCTCCTGGGACCCTCACCGCCTCTTTTCCACCTTCGACTCCCTTCTCAACCCCCCCTGTCCTCCTCCTCCTCCTCCCTCTTCTCGCTCTGCTCAGGATCTTGCTCTATTCTTCACCTCTAAGACTGACAGGATCCACCTGGACATCGCTTCCAAGTCCCCTCCCCCCACCCTCATCTCTCCTGCCCCCCCATTAGGAAATCTCCTCCCTGCTCTCCTTCTCCAACACTTCCACGTGCCCCCTGGACCCCATTGTTTCCCGCCTCCTGACCTCCATTGCTTCCACCGTCACCCCTCCCCTCCTGCATATCATCAACCTCTCCCTCTCTTCTGGCTCTGTCCCCTCTGCCTTTAAACACGCCACTGTCTCCCCCATCCTCAAAAAGTCCACTCTGGATCCCTCTGAACCCTCTAATTACCATCCTGTCTCGCTCCTCCCTTTTGCTTCCAAGCTCCTTGAATGGGTTGTCTACTCCCATTGCCTCGACCTCCTCTCCGTCAACTCCTCCCTTGACCTCCACCAATCCGGCTTCCACCCCCTTCACACCACTGAAACCACTCTTGCTGAGATCACCAATGATCTTCTTGTGGCTAAATCCAACCACCTTTACTCTATTCTTGTCCTCCTTGATCTCTCTGCTGCCTTCGACACTGTTGACCACTCGCTCCTGCTTGAATCGCTTCACTCCCTGGGATTCCGGGACTCTGTCCTCGACTGGTTCTCCTCCTACCTTTCTGACCGCTCCTTCAATGTATCTCTTCCTAACTCCTCCCCCTCCTCCTCCCTACCCCTCTCGGTCGGGGTTCCCCAAGGCTCTGTCCTTGGCCCTCTCCTCTTCTCTATCTACACCCAATCCCTAGGCAAACTCATTGCCTCCCACGGTTTCCAATACCACCTATACGCTGACGACACTCAACTCTATCTCTCCACTCCTTCCCTCTCCCCCTCTGTTCAAGCTCGTCTCACCAACTGTCTCTCTGATATCTCCGCCTGGATGTCTCAACGCCAACTCAAACTGAACATGGCGAAAACTGAACTCCTTATCTTCCCTCCCAATCCTTCCTCTCCCTCTTCCCTGTCAATTGCCATTGACGGGGTCTCCATCCTCCCTGTCCCCCAAGCCCGTAGCTTGGGCTTCATCTTCGACTCGCACCTTACCTTCAAACCCTACATTGACTCCGTGGCCAAATCCTGCCGCTTCTCCCTCCACAACATTGCTAAGATCCACCCTTTTCTGTCTGTCTCCTCTGCCAAAACTCTCATCCACGCCCTAGTCATCTCACGCCTCGACTATTGTAACCTCCTCCTTGCTGGCCTTCCCCGCTCTCACCTTTCTTCCCTCATCTCTGTTCAAAACTCTGCTGCCAGGATCATCCACGTTGCCCGTCATTTTGACCATGTGCAGCCTCTCTCCACTGGCTCCCCCTTCCTGAGCGTATTCTGCACAAGCTCCTAGTCTTCACCTACAAAGCCCTTCACAACCTTGCTCCCCCCTACCTCTCTGCCCTGATCTCCCGTCGAACCCGTTTGAGCACTCTGCTCCGCTTCCATCCCCTCCCTCACCCCACCTGCTCCCCCCCCCAACAGTCTTCGTCCCTTCTCCCTCGCTGCCCCACATACCTGGAACTCCCTCCCTGTCCTCGTCCGCCTTGCCCCCACCCTCCACTCCTTCAAGTCCCTCCTCAAAACCCACCTCCTCCTCCACTCCACCCTTCCTAACTCCTGCTAATCATCCCCACCCAGAATTATCCCCCACCTGTTATCTGCAAACTTTGTAACCAAGCCAAAAGTGTGTACCCGAGTTCTCGCATCCTCATGGATGTTGCATCCCTTGTCTCTCCCTCTGTTCCCACTTCCCTTTCTCCCCTCCTCCCGTCTTTAGATTGTAAGCTCTCAGGCAGGGACCGTGTCTATTTTATTCTCTGTAAAGCGCCAGGTACATCGTTGGTGCTATATATATGGCATAATAAAATAATAATAATATTTAAGCTACAGGGAAGCAAAGTGGTTCAAATGATATCTTTTATGGACCAACCATTAACAGCAGTTGGTACATTAAATATATATACCATTCAAGCCATTTTGCTTCCCTCTCCGCCACTTGGAACCAACATGGCAGCCACACACACTCTCTTGATTAACTACAGGAGCACATATAGACCCCAATCAGGACTTCATATTGCCACAAACATATTTCAGGGGTGAGGAACCTTTTCCCTCCTCGGGGCCACTTTGAAAGCTTGCACAAGCTATGAGGGCCACACAGAAGTTGGGGTGGGGATACTTAAGGGATGCACTCAAGGAAAAGAAGGCCCAGATCACAGATCTGTGCCAGGGATCTGTCCTCTATTGTTGTTTGCATGACTTCATCTCTTCTTCTTTCCCTTGACCTCAGTTTTTCAGTGATTGTAGGGAAGAACTGGATCCAAGGGCCAGATCCAGGAAGTGGAAAAGGACCACATAAAAACTTGCAGTGGGCCGTATTTGGCCCCCGGGCCTGAGGCTCCCCATCCCTGACATACTTGAAAAACATTAATTTAGGATCTAATCCTGCAAACAATTTAAAATTTGAGTGATTAAAATTAGCATATTTAAGGACTCCAATACTGCAAAGGTTTTCAGTTGTGCCTTACTTCTATTTGAAGTCCCCTGAATGACAACACGACAATGCATGTTAGGAAAGTTAATCTCACACAGTAAATCAATGTAGCATCAGGGTCTTACACCATGCAGAAAAGGCACAGTTGAAGAGGTGAGGGGAAACAGGCCAGAGGAATGAAGAAAACAGTAACAGTGATAATATATTTGATACAAACAGAGGCCTTTCAGGACATTGTTTTAAGATCCTGAAGTCAATGGGAATCCTTAAGTTTAAATGGGTTTTGGATCAGGCTCTTAATAGGTCAACTTTCACATGTCTAGTGGTGACAGATTATGCTAGATTAGTAGCCAATCCATTACTATGGCTCCAACCCTGAACACACATATACTAGTAACTTCATATTAAGCATTCACAGACAGAACTACACGTGGACATAAAGTTATACTCTCTATGGCAGAACTGGCATTTATTAAGTGTTTGTTCATTCATAAACAAGCATAATGAGCCCAATCTCATAGTGGCCTTTAAACCCTACTTAAAATAATAAATGTTCTTATACATTTACTGGATCAAAGCCATAGTCTTTGGAGAGGGGGGGGTTGTTTTGTTTTGTTTTGTTTTGTTTTGTTTTTTAAAAACCCACAAGAGTTGCTCACCTTTTCAGGTCTTTTTTTCACATATCAAAAAAGGGAAACAAAGGGGAGAAATGGCACAAACTCCTCTTCTTCAAATATTAAAACCAAATAAGTAATTTTTTATTTTATTGAACTTTCTAAATTAACACGTCTTCATTGACATGCATGAATTATCAGAGGGGGAAAACAATATTTTCAGGTATTTCCCTCCTAAAAAATTTCTCATAGTCTTCAGCCCCACCTTTCTGACATAATACCATATTTCTTTTAACAGAGAGCCAATGTAGCCTAGTGGATAAGGTGTTGAACTTGGACCTGTGAGACCAAAGTTCAAATTCTGTCTTAGCCATGAACTCACTGGGAGGACTTGAGCAAGTCACTATCAGCCTCAGTTGTCCAAATGGAAAATGGAAATGCATGTATCCCTGTCTTTCCCTATCATCCCCATTTCCTTGTCGATCCTAGATTGTAAACCCGTCAAGACAAGGATCTGTCTCAACAAAGAAAAACACACACACAAAAATTACCAGGCACATTATTATTATTATTATTATTAGACATTTATAAAGCGCCAGTCATATGACCTGGTGCTGTACAGAACATAGAATTAGACGCGGTCCCTGCCTGTGGCTTACAATCTAAAAGACAAAGACAAAAGGGGGGAGACAGGGAGAGGGGACAGTGGGAGAGACATGGGAGAAGACAAACAAACATTCAGGCGGATGCGAGGTCTCAGGTGCGTGTACTTGGCTTGGTTACAAAGAAGTTGGTAGCAGCAGTCAGCAGAGGAGGGCCGACAGTAAGAGTAAGAGGAAAGGCTAGCAGGCATTGGGAAAGGCAGCATGGAAAAGGTGGGTCTTGAGGAGGGATTTGAAGGAGCGGAGGGAGGGGTCAAGGTGGATGTGGGCAGGGAGGGAGTTCCAGGCATGGGGGGCAGCGAGGGAGAAGGGACGAAGGCGGTTAGGTGAGCAGGAGAAACGAGGGAGAGCAAGGGTGGGTACAACGGAAGAGCGGAGCGCGCGTGCAGAAGTGCGTAAAGCACATTGCTGGTGCTTTAAAAATAATAATCTTCCATTCAGTTTAAATGCAAGACTGCCTTAGTTATCAACAAAAGAGGTTTATGTTAATTGTTTTTTTTTTTAAATAACTGCTATTGAATTTTGAATCATTCACTCAGTACAAGAATTTTGAATAGGCAACTAGATCAGGACTTCCCGGCCTTTTCTTTGCCTCAGGCACTCCCTATGCTTCTGCAACATTTTCATAGAATATCTACACTTATTTATCAATACAGAACACATAGCTACACACTTAAAACCAAGTATAACTCTGAAAACCCTTCTTGCATGGCTTTTGAGGTGGTGTTATTCTTCTGCCTACTGCCTTCCTCACAACCATGCAAGCTTAACACAACCAGCCATGAAATAACTTGGAAGGGTTGTGGTCCTCCAGTGAACAGTTATTTAAATCTTGAAAACATGCCAGGCACCGTTCTAGAGGATCTCTCCTAGAAGATACAGTAGTAATGAAATTACATCCATTTTCTAGGCTGTCAAATCAGACCACACTTGCTACGTTTCCAGATGTAAGCAAGTTCAAAATCTCTGCAGAACATTTTCCATTCTGTGCACCATTGTAGTTCTTACACATGCAAAATAAAAGAATTAAAAGCCTGTCACCTCCTGAAGAGCACAAGTGGGTGTTTTCCAAGGTAAGAAAACAACCTGTACCACCATATCCTGCTATTAGAAAGCAAGAATTAACAGAAGTGAAAATTGTATTACCAGAAAAAAAAGATAGTTCCCATTACCTACTTTAGCTTCAGGACTTCCCCCTTGCTAATTATTGCTGCGGTCAACAGAACAAAAGCCACTTAGGTCAGGTGCAGTCAAGCATCATGCCCTTCCTCACTTCCTCCCACTGGGGACCTTCTATCTCTGCTCTAGAGCAAGGCTGGTGTCCTTGGCTGTCTGCAATTAGCAGGTGGGGAATGTTCTAGACAGGAAGGATGGGGTTGTTTTGACACGCACCCCTATTCGTTTCAAAGCCAGTGCAGTGTACACTGATCCCTGCTAGATGTAGCTTCCAATCTTCCCCATCTCTAACCCTCCCCTCGCTTATCCTGGGAGGCTGTGGCTTCCATAATAGAATCTTAAGAGTTGGAAGGAATCTTGAGGGTCCTCTTGGATGCAGGAGAACTATAAATACAATCTCTCTGACAGATGGTTGTTCAGACACTTTCTGAAAGCCTCCAGTTAAGGAAAGCCTCTCTATGCAACTTTTTCCATTGCTTCACAACTCTTACTGCTAGGACGTTTTTCCTGATACTTAACTGAAATCTACCTTTCTGTAACTAGAACCCATTATTTCTACCCCTGCGGTGTGCAGAGTTCTCAGTTTCCAACTCCCACTCCTTTCTGCCATTCTCTAGTCTTTGGACCCTTTCTCCCCCACCTCTAAACACCCCACCTGCCTGCTCTGCCTTCATCTCAGCCTCGGTGCCGCATCCTTCCAGAAGCCATCCAGGTCGCTCACCCTCTGTCTCTCATCGCCTCATGCACTCACCTTTCCCTTCTATCTCAGCCTCCCCCCAATACACCACCGGACCCCCAAGTGGGATCATACCATGACACTGAACACTTTGTACGTCTTGGCTGCAGGGTTTTGTCTCAAAAGTGGGTCACAACGGTAAAAGTTTGGGCACCTCCAACTCCAGCCCTCACCTTCACAGACTCCCATCTTTTAACCCCCACTCCCCCTCAGCTCCCAAGCCCATCTTCCAACCTGTCACCCCCAACTCCTAAGCCCTTCTGCCCCGGGCGGGGCCTTGCACTTCCCCAGTCTAGCTGTGCTCTCCAGCCCTCTCGGCAGGGGGAGCCTCACCTGATATAGGGGAAGAGCGGCTCGACGTGGCCGCAGAGTACGGCCGTCACATAGGAGATGATGAAGGCGGCCGAGGACCAGGAAACTAGCAGCGTCGGGATGAAGGCCGCTCCCTGCACGAAGCACCACGGCATCCTGCCCCGCTGCCTCGCCCTGGGGATCAGCGGCTGGAGCACCCCAGCGGCGGGCATGAGGGCGAGCGGGAAGAGCTGGCGGCGCGGGTTCTGTTACGGAGCTGGTGAAGTCACAAAGCGGGTGGGACAAGCTCAACTTCGCTTCCAGCGTCTCCTCCCCAGAGACACCCCCCCGGCCTATTACCCTTCCCCCAGAAACACTTGAAGCTATTTCCTCTCCCACCGCCACACGCTCTCCCAGGCGGCTCTGTAGAAGCCCATTTCCCCTCCCCCAGACACTCAAAATACCGGTCGGTAGCTCGCCCGCGCAAAGCTACACACGACCGTTTCTCTCCCCTCAACCCCTAGCACAGAGGAGTTTTGCTTTCCTCTCCCACCAGCCCCCCTTTCAGATGCACACAGGTGTGCTGCCCATCCGATTCATTATCCAATCAGGGCCAGGCAGAGCCCCTCCCTCAGAACTTTCCCCCCCCTCGCATACACGTAAACGTACGGCTTCATGGATCTGATCCCCGCGTACACTGGTATCTAGCCTATAGTCTTTTCCCTTAAGCATTCATGCGTGCCCATACATACATATATACAAACAACGTCTGATCTAACAAGCCTATCTAAGCATTTTAGTGTGCGCATATCCAGATCTCTCCGCTCCTGTAAGTTCTAAAATTAACCCCAAACATTTCTGTAGCTATCCATCGTCCTACCCTTGGGAACCCGTTGTCTTTTCTGGTTAAACTTGTAAGACTGTAAAATTAAACACAACAAACTCCCACGTCCCACCCCAAGTTAACCCTCTCTCATGGATTCTCCGGCATTGCACAATGTTCCATACATAGCTTTCCTTTCAGTTTCATTTCTGCAGTTTACTTCGACAACCAACCATTGCTTCCCTTTTTTGTTTCCTGGGCCGTTTTTTTCTTATGCAGACAAACGCAGAGGTAGCAGATGTGACAGCCCCACTAACTGTCATGAGGTAACTGTAACTGTTTTGAGCAGGATCAGCTTTAGTACAGACTTGCTAAACTCCCCTATCACAGCATCATTCCTATGCACTACCATTATTATACCATTATGCATAGAGCAGAAGTGAGGGAAAGCTAATTACATAATTTCCCTTGTTCCTTAAACTTCACAAACATCTGTGTAATTTGTTAAACCAATAAAGACTAATTTAAAACAAATTATTTACAGCTGAACCATGCTGGATTAATTTAACATAAAGTGGAGGCAGTGAGACTGAAAATGTTCAGGTCTTTTCCCCTCCCAGCTTTCTTCCAACCTTAGTTTAGGTTTGTCTATAGTGTCTTCTGTATTTATATATAGAGAGATTTTTGCAATTTAAAAAAAATCCTGAGATTCATGGAACCTAGCTATGACCCAGTTTTGAGACTGAAATATCCTGTGACCTCAGACAGCAACAAAGCCTTGCAAAGTATGTCATATCAACCAGGAATGTAACCCCATCTACAGGTGGCACAATCCTCTTTGGATTCACAACCCCCAAGTTGTTTGTTATTTATTTATTTATTTATTTTTACCCCACCCTTCTAAACACTCAGGGCAGCTCAGGAACCTCTACTCTGAAGATATGGTCATATGGGCTCTAAAGATCAGATCTAGATTGTACAGGTGCAGCCACATGAGATGTCCTGGGCAGGCTACTACGCCTTGGGCAGCCTTAACCCACTCTGGGAAGCTAGACCACATGATGCAGTACATCATGTGGCCAGCAGCCACCAGACGTTTGTGGCATGGCAAGCAGCTGGCTGCTATACGATGAATCCTCGGAGGTGTGCCTGGGCATCTTCTGCTCCAGGAAAATGAATACAGGCATGAAAAGGCATTAATCAGAGTTTGCCTTTTTCAGAGGAAGAAACATTGCCAGCACCCAGGCCTGGAACTGGCATGCTTTGTCTTAGTGGAGGATGGTCAGCTCCACAGTGCTATCAGTACAGCTAGGCTCTGGTCCTCACTCAAGTCCTATTGTCATGGCTCCTCTCTCCAGACAGCCTGATAAGGCCCCTGTCCACCAGGCTCTAAGTGGCCTTGGTTGAGCATGCTCAGTATAAAAGACTTGTGATAGAAAGAGGAGGGCAGGCAAAGTAATACCAAAGCTTAGTAGTCATGTGTTTGCTGTCTAGTTCCAGACCTTTGCCTTTGGGCTCATGATTCCTACCCTTGTGTTCTGAATTCCTGCTTGACCTGCCTGCTTGGACTGACTCTGGCTATTGATCCAGTCTAGATTTTGACCACACCTTGGACTATCTCTTGGTGCTGATGTTTGCTTGGCCTTGACCCTGCTAAGACTTCCAACTGGCCCTGATCCTGCTAAGACTCTTGTTTGGGCCCTGATCCTGTTGCTACTCTGCTCAGAATGGAGTTAGTGCCTGGCAGGCCTGATGTACAGAGACAGCTATCAGACCCATCCTCTGAGGCAGCCTGCCTATGTGCTCATAGGGTGGCATATGCACACAAAGGGGTTCTATGTATGCATGATGGAGTGCAGACCCCGCACAACCTTGCAGTTCCACGTTCATCAGAATGGAAGAGCCTGAGATGAGACAGTAGGATGTTATTGAGATCGCAACTTCTGGATGTTTGTGCACTACCAGAAGTAAGGCAGATGCTAGCGGAGGCTGGACCTTTCCTGCCATTTTTCTTATCACTGCCCTTCTGACAGCAAGAGGATACCCATGGGGCTACCAGGAGTGCTTCAATTGGTTGGCAGAGGTGCTGGAGATTAATCTCTTCAGGGAATCAAGGGACTCAGGATACAGGAAATGTGAACCAATTTAAGGAGAGCTTGTTGCCCTATATGAGGTTTGGACACTCAGAGAAGTACACAGCGTCCTGGCGAGTGGGAATATTTTCCACCCCAAGTATATGGTAATGCAGAAGATGCTAAAGAGGGGGTACAAGAGGTGCTTGGCCGGGTGTTTTATGTGAACCAAGAGGGATTTCCAACACCGCAGTGGGCGAGACCCCAATAAAACTCTGTGCTGCTACCTGCCAGTACATCACTGTGAGGCGTGGATGCGAGAAACAGGGTAACAACATGCAAAGATGCTTTCAATTTGTACTCTTTCTTTCCATAGGCACTCAATAAAGTATGCAATTTTCTCAGTAAACTAAGCATTCTGTGCATAGCAAAAAGTTATTTCCAGCTGCCAAGTGCTAGCAGGTATAAATCCAGGTATGTATCTCCATGGGTGGGTGGGAATAGCAGGCAGTGGAATGCCTCCCAGAGTCATAATAGCTTGGAAGAAAGAAACTGCTGACGTGGCTTCTTTCAATGGTTCGCTGCAGTGGTGAGTCATCCTATGGAGTGGTATACATCCTCTGGGGGGGTGTGGGGGGGGGGGGGGAAGAACACCTGCCCATGTATTAGGCTTGTCATGCTAAACCCGTGAGTGGGGGCTTAGTGCAGGCTGCCCAAACACACGCAGGGAAATGAGCGGGAGCTGCATGGATCAAACCCTGACTCCAGGAGGCTATCATCTCATTTGTTAATGCCCTAAATAATCACATTGGATGGGGAAGGCTGATTCCTGATTTAAGTGGTATCAGGTAAAAAGATCTAACTGATGAAGCTGTTCAGTGATCTAACAGGGCAAAGCATGCTGCACCAAGAGAGGTGATTTGCACAGCATTAGAAATGAGGACAAGGGACTTGAATTTGTGAAGTGAGACAGGAAGGAAGGGTTACGTGGCCATGTAAATTCATCAGAACCAGATACTCAAATTATTCTCATTTTACAGTTGGAAATCTATGGTGCACTCATGCTATGCCACAATAGCAAATTGATCAAAATGCTAATGCTTTTTATTAATCATTATTATTTATTCACTTCTGATTATTTACACACTGGCTATCGGATAAAGTGGCTTAATTCTGATAGTAGCTATTTTTCTGTGTTAGATGTAGAAATAAAAAGGAGATTTGAAAGAACAAAGTTTTGCTGATCATATTGGATGTAGTCTTTTGTATAATTATTCTCAGCAGAGAGGCAGCTTTAGGCTAAAAAATATAATATTTGCTTATCAAATAAAATTGTCAAAAACATAGACTTAATTATTTGACCTTTGTCATATAGATATTTGTACTTTAGTTATTAGAAAAGTGGGCAGAGTTTTAGTGCTTTGATCCATTTGCAACTATATTTACCTTTATAAAAAGCTTGGGTTTTGGGGGGGGGGGGGGGCGGGGAGTTTAAAGTTCTGTCAGTAGTTCAATACTACTTGGCCTGCCCTCAGTGTAAAAAAGTTTCTCACTTCCTTAATTCAATACTGTTCAGCCTTTCCTCGGTGCAAAAAATAAATATCACTTCCTATTCTGGCATTTTCATATTCCAAAATAAACTGTATTGGTTTGGGGTTGTTGGTTTGGTTTTTTTTTAGAATTACTAGATTATTAAACTGTGTTTCTGTATAAGATTTACATGCTTTCTGCATCAATAAGATCAGCTATCTGCCACTTCTTTCTGCAGTAGAAATTGCATATCATACCTTACCTTTTTTAATACAGGGTAGCAGGAGAGGAAAGTCTGAGATCTGTTTCGCAAGAGAGAAGTGATGCAGTCTGACCCTGGGGCCTTGTTATCTTTAAGCTCTGCAATATATATCGCCAATTGGTCAAAAAAAAACTTGTCATTTTTAGATTGAATAGCATATTCAAGTTCTTTCCAACATTTGCATTGAAAATAAAACTTTCTTTTAAGAAGAACTTTATAAGCTAACTTATTTGTCTTAAATATCTCCCATGTCTTTACAGTTAGTTTCTTTCCATTTTGTTAAGCAACTCATTAACAAATGCTTAGCCTCTATACACTCCTTATCAAACCACTCTTTGTGATAAGATCTACCAGAAGAGACAAATTGTCTAGTCAGCACTGATACCAGCTCTGTGCCCAACTTGTCATAAAACTTCATCTGAGTCTAGGAGCTCCCTCTACGGGGACCAAACCTCCAGTACCGATTTGAAAACCTGAAATAGAACTTCATCCCACTGGCATCTGGAATAACCCACTAAGTTACCGGGCGCCTGTTGCCTGGCTGGAAGATCTACCAATAGCATACATTTAATTGGACAATGGTTGCTTTCTGTTCTATGAAGTAGTACCTTCATCTGATGGAATCTTTCCATAAATTGAGGTTCCACCATAAAGTAATCCACTATACTACTACCTAGAATAGAATATGTAAATGCCCCTGGAATGTCAGGGGCTACCTGCCCATTAAGCATTCTGAAGCCAGTTTTGTACATAAAAGCAATGAGATGTTGACCAGCCTTATTTTATTAATTATTATGATTATTATTATTATTATTAACAAGCATTTATATAGCACCAGCAATGTACCTGGCGCTTTACAAAGTAATGGAATAGACACGGTCCCTGCCCTAGGGCCTACAATCTGAGAGACGGGGGGAGATGAAAGAAAGGGAACGGAGAGACAAGGAGTGAACATTCACGAGGATGTGAGGTCCCAGGTGCACGCGCTTGGCTTGGTTATATCAAGAATGATG
>QEPC01006427.1:485313-503038 GCA_003113815.1 Sphenodon punctatus
GGAAAGAGGGGCAGGAGCCAGGGCAGAGGCTAAGAAGATAGGAAGGAAAGCAGCAAGTAGAAACCTCTCTGCCAGTTGCCGATGCCGCAGGAACAGTGTTTTCAGCGATCAGCTGGCATGTCCACACTATGTGGGTTAATGGCTCATCATCAAGGCCATGGACTGGAAAACTGAAAGGGATCAGCCGCAACAGGAAAGCTGAGAGGGCCTACAACAACAGCGGGACTGGAAGGTTTTCTCAGCGCTAGGGAACTGGAAGGGGGAACCAGCAGCAAGACACTAGGAGGGGGAACCAGTGAGAGGGAGCTGGAAGGGGGAACCAGCACCAAGCCACTAGGAGGGGTACCCAGCGCGAGGGAGGGGAGAACCAGCAATGAGAAGCTGGAAGGGGGGGGGGGACCAGTAGCAAGAGGGAGCTGGAAGGGAGAACCAGCAACAAGATCCTAGGAGGGGTACCTGGCAAGAGGGAGCTGGAAGGGGAGAACCAGCAATGTGGAGCTGGAAGGGGTGGGGGGAGGGGACCAGTAGCAAGAGGAAGCTGGAAGGGGAGAACCAGCAATGAGGGGCTGGAAGGGGAGAACCCATAGCAACCACTAAGAGGGGTAACAAGTGAGAGGGGAAGAACCCACAATGGGGAAGCTGGAAGGGATAGCCATCAAGGGGTAAGGCCACAAGGCCCCACCACACAAGGGGAACAGGAAGCACCAGCAACAACAAGGGACAGGAAGGGCCACTCACACACAGACACAAGGGTGTCACCATACACACAGAGTGCAATAAACACAGTTGCAGGGAGGATGATAAGGCAGTACTGCACCAGCTATAAGGGAGGCACACAACCCAGCCCTCAGAAAGAGCAATTGTTTCACCAGCTTCATGAGGCTACCAGAAGGCCTTAAATACTCCCTGGTGGCCAATCAGAAAGTCAGGGGGTCGGCACCCGAAATGGCCGGCAGGTGAGCAGGGGCAGGGCACGCCCAACAAGCAAAACTGTGGGAAGAAACATAAGGAGGAGGGGGAAGGCCTTGGATACCAAGGCACCCTGTGGCACAAGCCACTACAGCAACATTCCCCCAGGGTCAGCCGTTCAAGGCCAGGCTCTGACAACATCAAGCTATGTCTCTTCTTTGTTTTCATACAGTGTATTTTGGTCAGCTTATCCTAAAACACTGGGTGATAATATAAAGTGCTTGGTAACAATCAGGGCTGTGTTAATAATTAAACTGATGACATAGTGCAGGGGTGGGCAAAGTTCCCAATTCCAAGAGCCGCATGCCAAAATGTTCAGATCACCAAGAGCCAATGCACCGATTGCAGCTTCCCCCAATCTTGGGGGCAGGACTATGTGGCTTCCCCCAAATCTTCCCCCTCACATAGAAGCTCTGGCTCCCGAGCAGTCTGGTGAGTTTGGTAGCTGCAACAGTGTGTTCCCACAGCCCCCATGAGGCTCTAGCAGCTGAAATGGCAGCTTGCTTCTCTTGCTCCTGAGGGAACTGCATGTACATGCCTCTAGGCAGCCAATTATAGCAAGAGCCACAACGCAGGTTCTGAAGAGCCTCATGTGGCTCTCGAGCCACCATACTATGACGGAGGTGGGCATAGTATGTGTGTGTAAGAGCAGGCTGGAATCCTGGGCTGCTGGTGACTGCCTTCCCAGGGTAGGGCACCTGGCACAAGGAGCCCTGAAGTCCTGCTACGTAATTGCCATTGGCACCCAATAGAGTCCTCAAAGGAGAATGGCCCAGGGTAGCAGAACTTAGGTGATTGGGGGAGACAGGAGAATGAGAAAACCCAGATGGGTGTTTTCAGATGTGATGGTGGCATGGTTTAATCTGTTTTAGTGCAGATTAACCCAGGTGCCACCGTCACGCCTAAATGCACCCACTAGATGTTAGCATGGTCTGGCTCCCGACTGGTGGAGGCTAGCCCGGGCTGTGAGTCAGAGAAATCCCCAAGTCACAACCTGGGTTAAGCTCCACCAGGGTCAGGAGCCAGCTGCTGGACCTAAAGTAAAGTGGGCTATCATGTCTGATAGCCCGCTGTACTTACCATGCTCTGGAGTGGCAGGGAGAGCTGGGCATCACCATGGCTGCCCATCAGCCAGGGGGTGGGGCCTGGTGGACACATATCCATGCCTCTCCCTGCCCCGACTGTCGTAATGTTTGCTCAGCAGCCGGGCCAAGTCCCAGCCAGAGTTGCAGCTCCTGCCACCACCTAGAGCAGTCCAGGTGGCAGCAGGAGCCGTCGCATCAGAAAGCACCCAGAGTGTGGAGTGTGTTGTTCATGAGACGGGGCCAGGAACTGGGGTGAGGTGGAGGTGAGGATGGTGACGGAGGCACTGCCAATATCTGGGGAGGGAAGGTTATAGATATTGCTATAGGAGGTGCAGCAGGCACTGTCCATCTCCTCCTGCCCCTATCTGCATTGACACGTAGGCCGTTTACACATGGACGTGCGTGGGTGGGATGGATGTGCGGTGGAGGTGTGGGGGGGTGTCCCTTTACACGGACACTGCCCCCTTTCACACTGACACTCTAACACTGATAATATGGTGGGTGTTACATTTTATTATACATGTTTCAGGGCTGCAGGTGTGCTCTATGGGTGCCCTGCAACATGTATAATAAAATGTAACACCCATTTTATCAGTGTTAGTTTGTCTGTGTGAAAAGGGCCACACACCCACCTCCACCCACGGGGCCTCCTCCGGTTTTCTGGATGGCCCCGTGGGTGTAGATGGGTGGGTGATAGGTGTAGATGGGCATGCACCAGGAGTGTGCGTGCACGAACGCCCACAGCCCGTGGTATTCACACGGGCACGTACCCAGCGCACACCCATCCCCCCACCCACTGGCAGCCTGATTTCATGGACGCACCCCACCGCACACCTGACTGACTTCTCCCCTCCTGTTTGCACATTGGGGAGAGGAGTCCTTAAGTATGGTTGAGCATGGCATCCTCAGATTATCCTTTAATCCAGCTTCAGTAGCAATCCCTTATTTGGAACTCAGTTCTGGCATGGGGCATAAAAACCTGGTTTTCTTTAAAACTAGACGGCTAGTTGGTGTGGAAGTCAATATGGGATTGGATTTTATTTTTTTTAATTCAGAAATGTTTTAGTTTGTTTCTGTTCATAACCTTTTATAGGAAAGGTTTAAAGCTTTTGTCTCCGACTGAAAAAATTCCTTGACAGTTCAGCCATCCATTGTCAATTGCTATCTCTAAAACTATATTACGGCAGCTACATACAATTTAACAAAGTGATAGATCATCAGCAGAACAGGCTCTTGTGGCAGTTTAGTTTTTTTTTAAATTACATTTTGGTGATTTGGAACGAAGTGTAGACTTCTGAGTAAGGAATCCAGGCTCTTTTACCTATTGATTGCTAGACTAATAGAAAAAAAGCCTGTTCAAGCGCCATGACTTTAAACAGAATTTCTGCTAACATTAGCTCATATTCTGCACATCTCCACTCCTCTTTTTGCCCAGACCATGCTGCTACTAATTTTATTTGTTTGCTTTATTTAAAAATCATAGTCTGCCCACTGCTGAAAGCTCAGGGCAGGCAACCAAAAAATTCAATAAAATTTTAAACCAACGAACAATATAAAACCCACACAAACATTATTTAAAAAACTATCACTCAGTGTCTGGCCAAATAAGGAATTTTTTCATCCTCAGGGGAAGGGAGTTCCAACATTGTGGAGCAGCCACCAAGAATGTGTCTCTACGCATCTTTGGTATATGAACTTGGCATGCCAAGAGGTAATTCTCATCTGAGGTTAGGGATTGTGATGGGCATAGAGAATAAAGCGGTATAACAGGACGTGTGGCCTTGGGGTAAGTCTTCTGAGGATCTGCACCCCAAAGTCTCAGGCCCATGCAGGATCTTCTTTAAAGTCCTCTTTATTTATCATAGTTCCAGGTATACAGTTCAGGGGTGCCTCTTCCTTGGGCTCACCTGGCCAGGCCTAATCTTGCCCAACCAGGTACCCCTATACATAATGCCCTGGTTACCTATGTTTTTCAGGACTCTCTGACCAGGCACAGTCCTTCCTGCAGCCATGTATGAGGCAGAGCCCTCCCTGGCTGACTCATGCCTCTGCTACAGCCATCATCCCCACTGAGTTCCAGGCGTAGCCTTTTAGCTTCTGGGCTGGCTCAGCCCCACCCAGGCCAACTGGCTCTACTCAGGCCCTTGGTTGGCCAGTTCTCAAGGCTTGCCCAGATGAGGCATATTAAGGCACTGTCCCATGTCACCTCAGTGCCTAAGCCTCCCCNGAACGCTCCCCTGAAATCGACAAAAGCACAGAACAGTCTTCCATTGGACTTGACATATTTCTTTGCTAAGTGAGCAAGGGTTAAGCAATGGTCCACCGTAGAGTGTCCTGGCTGAAACCCGATCTGTTCCGGAAAAATGATGGACTCTGTGTCCAACCATTCCTCAAGTCTCAAAAGAAGCTGCTTGGCATACAACTTAGCGATGATAGAGAGCAGGGGGATGGGTCTATAATTCCCTGGTTGTGAGCGTAAACCACTCTTGTAAATCGGAACAACCAGAGAATCTCCCCAGCCCTCAGGTATAATGCCAGAATTGTTTATATGCGTAAGGATGGCGGCTAACAACGGGGCCCACCAGTCCGCCTGGGCCTTCAAAAGTTCAGCCGGTACAAAATCAGTACCAGGAGCCTTGCTTGATTTCAGTGATGCTATGAGATGAAGAGTAGTCTCAGTTGAAACTGGGTCCCAGACCGGGAGATCCGAAGGCAAGACAAAATGATCCCCATGTCTCAGGAGATGGGGTAAATGGTACGGTAATGGGCTTCCCAAAGTGTGGGAGGAACTGCCAAACTCGGGACACCAAAGCCCTTGTTCTTATATTCATAACATGTTTTTGAAAATTAGACCCGAGTTCCATGGAAAACAAAACTAACAAAAATCATTTAAAGAACTCAGCGTATGCACCGGAATGATGTATGTATCCACTCATCACTAAGTGGTTTGGGAGCCTCTGTAGCATTAGTTACCAGGTATAAATGTTGATTTAACCATTCACTGGAGAGTTATTTTTTTAAAAAGGCATACATTTGACTCTGTGAAGCTCTTTATAGAGCAAATGCTCCTCTGGTCAGAGGTCAGTCAGACTGAGCATGGGAAGCTATTGTCTGTGGGGACTGCAACACCACCTCTGACACGAGCTCTACTAGAGCGTTCAGGGATGCTGCTGTACTAGTGAGAGTATGGAATATCAACAGCACTCCCAGTCTGTATCCTGCCAAATCAATCGCAAGGTGAAGGCCCTCGATCCCCAAGAGAGACTGCACTGGGTACCTCCTGATGGACCATGAATCCCTAAAAACCATGGCTACACTGCACCACCTTCCCTCTGACCGCGGCTGATGCTGCGTGGAATACCCAGCTGGAATGAAGTCATCCAGAATAGGACCCGACTCATTGTTCAGCTAGATCTCTGTGATACCTGGGAGGTCGGCTGTCCACATGATGGTTTGGAATGAGTAAATAGAGAACCNACATCCATTGTCAATTGCTATCTCTAAAACTATATTACGGCAGCTACATACAATTTAACAAAGTTATAGATCATCAGCAGAACAGGCTCTTGTGGCAGTTTAGTTTTTTTTTAAATTACATTTTGGTGATTTGGAACGAAGTGCAGGCTTCTGAGTAAGGAATCCAGGCTCTTTTACCTATTGATTGCTAGACTAATAGAAAAAAAGCCTGTTCAAGCGCCATGACTTTAAACAGAATTTCTGCTAACATTAGCTCATATTCTGCACATCTCCACTCCTCTTTTTGCCCAGACCATGCTGCTACTAATTTTATTTGTTTGCTTTATTTAAAAATCATAGTCTGCCCACTGCTGAAAGCTCAGGGCAGGCAACCAAAAAATTCAATAAAATTTTAAACCAACGAACAATATAAAACCCACACAAACATTATTTAAAAAACTATCACTCAGTGTCTGGCCAAATAAGGAATTTTTTCATCCTCAGGGGAAGGGAGTTCCAACATTGTGGAGCAGCCACCAAGAATGTGTCTCTACGCATCTTTGGTATATGAACTTGGCATGCCAAGAGGTAATTCTCATCTGAGGTTAGGGATTGTGATGGGCATAGAGAATAAAGCGGTATAACAGGACGTGTGGCCTTGGGGTAAGTCTTCTGAGGATCTGCACCCCAAAGTCTCAGGCCCATGCAGGATCTTCTTTAAAGTCCTCTTTATTTATCATAGTTCCAGGTATACAGTTCAGGGGTGCCTCTTCCTTGGGCTCACCTGGCCAGGACTAATCTTGCCCAACCAGGTACCCCTATACATAATGCCCTGGTTACCTATGTTTTTCAGGACTCTCTGACCAGGCACAGTCCTTCCTGCAGCCATGTATGAGGCAGAGCCCTCCCTGGCTGACTCATGCCTCTGCTACAGCCATCATCCCCACTGAGTTCCAGGCGTAGCCTTTTAGCTTCTGGGCTGGCTCAGCCCCACCCAGGCCAACTGGCTCTACTCAGGCCCTTGGTTGGCCAGTTCTCAAGGCTTGCCCAGATGAGGCATATTAAGGCACTGTCCCATGTCACCTCAGTGCCTAAGCCTCCCCAGCTGACGCCAACCCTCTTTAAAGGCCCAGGCACTCCGTCTGACCCTGCCACAAGCAGTCATTTATATATTTTAAAATGTAGATATTTTATAAATAAACAGATTATACAGACCACAATGAGCACTCTGATATAAGTCTGATATGACTCTGTCCAAGACTCTGATTCCAAAACCATGGCGCTGATTCCATTTCCAAAACTCAGCTACTCAGCACCAGTGCTAAGTATGCTTCTTTCAAAAAGCTGTGTAGCTCACTGAGAAGTTTGTATCAACTTCTTCACTAATAACTGATATATATGGTCTTAATTGTTATTATAGATCAATGATCTAAGATCTACTATAGATCAATTATCTCAATGATTTGAGCTGGTGGCTTGAAAATCCAAGGTTCAAATCTCTCTAGTGTGAGGGACGGTTATAGCTGCATGTAACTACAATGCATATTTGTAATTTAAAAAAAAACTTTCTGTAGATTATGGTGCGACACAACACCTCTGTGTCTGTTGCATCTCAATTTCCTCAGTGGAATTTTAATTTTTCATACTGGACTGCCAAAAAAACCCACAACCCAATAAGTGCCTCTCGTTGATGATGCGGGTGATATACCCTACCACCCTCTGTCTCCAAGAGGAAAGTTTTAGCGTTAATACCCCCTACCCACAGAGGCTGCATTCACATAAGGGCACATCCAACTCTTCTCCCGGTGTATTATTTGATGCAGAAGTTTGCATTTCCACATTTTAACCATTGACATGTTCCCCTCCCTTGCTTCAAAAGTTCCCTACCAGTTTAAAATTTACTNATCAGGCTCGGCAGCAGCTAGGAGTGCTTTTCACCAGCTTCATCGGGTGAGTAGGCTGCAGCCCTTTCTTTCAGATTCAGACATGGTCACAGTCGTCCATGCCTTAGTAACTTTGAGGCACCTCACATGCAGCACACACGTACATACCTTGCACATGCACAATCTGCTTTCCAGGATGCAGAGGAGCCGATGGCCCCTGACACTCACCTCCTGGCCTCCAATCCAGCCACCTCACTGGCTGATTCACCGGCAGGGTGGCTGGATCAGGGCAGGAGGTGGGGGGGGCTTGCTGCCTCCCTCAATTTGCTGCCCCAGGCAGCCACCTGTGCAGTCAATATGGATGTGCTGACCCTGATCGGAAGCACATCACACCACTGCTCCAGAGTCTGCACTGACTCCCAATAGCTTTCAAGGCTCAATTCAAAGTCCTGGTTTTGACCTACAAAACCCTAAACGGCTTGGGCCCCACATATCTGGGAAACCACCTCCCCCCTCATGTCCTTTGATGGCTTCCGAGGTCTGCTAGAAGTGCCCCCTTGAGCACAGGGTCATACTGTGACGGCGTGCAGAGAGGCGTTCTCGGTTGCTGCCCGTGTTGTGGAAGTCCCTTCCCCTGGAAAAGAATCCCACTGCTCACTCAGCCTTGACAGAAACATTGCACTTCCAACTACTCAGTTTTTGAATTTAGAAGATAGAATTTATAACCACTAGGTGGTGCCAAAACTATAACTCTGCTACACTGAAAAGTATTTTATACTTTGAAAAGTACTAGTATTTAAACAATCTTGGAGGGTTTTTCCTTTTGCTGGTTTTTCTTTTTAAAATAAATATTCATTAAGCGCATGGGCATGAAGTCAGTACCTGGTACTCACCAGGCATGATGAACTCTCTTTTTCCAGCTTTTCTCAAAAAAGTGGCTTGATTGCTCATAATGCCTTAAACAAACACTGCCATCACTATAAGATTTTCATTGTGTTAGGTCCTATAAATGCACATACACAATTCCCCAAAGTTTATAATGGAAGAAGAGAAAATGGACAAATGGTGAGAAGGAAGGAACAGGGTTGGTCTTATAACAAGGCAACCTGTCCCAGGCCATGTTATTTTCTTCTGTGGGCCCCACAGTGGCCCCCAATTTCACCAAGGCAGTATGCAAGCCCTCCTTTCTCCCAGCAGGACCCCAAACCCAGCCACCTCTAGGGCTTCACAGAGGGTGCTCCCTAGTGAGTGTGGTTACAAGGGAGGGGGCCAGGCCACCACAGGCCTCACATTTTAGCATCGCCCTGGGCCCTGCAAATTCTAAAGCTGGCCTTGCGAAGGAATACAAGAGACAAGCAACAAACTGGGAATTCCTCTCCATTGTTTTCTAGGTGTGATTGGCATCTTTATTCTGCTTCTTTATTTAGCTTTGTCTATACAGAATTTTTGTACCAGTACGATGCTTATTTTAAAACTCAGGGTGTATCTACTCTGCCAGCACAGTAGAGACACCTCTAGCAGAATAAACTCATTTCTAATTGTAGAGAAAATTCTTGCATTCATTATATTTTGTATGTTCAAAATGCCAACAGGCCCAATCCTGTGAACTGCTGAGTCACGGAGTGCCTGAGGGTAGGGACTGGATCCACGGACCAGATCCAGTAATTGGAAAGGGGACAAATGACAGTTCTGGGTTGGATTTTGCACATGGACAAGAGCTTCCCCACCTCCCTACTCTACTGGTAGAAAGGAGTTTATATCAGCAGAACTGTGTCTACACCAAGGCCCATATCAATGGAACTATCTTGGTAAAAGAATTACACCCCTAATTGAAATAGTTTTACTGGTGCAAAAACTGCAAATGCAGTCAAAATATAGATTACTAGATATTCTCTCTCCTCTCCCACCCCCCTCCAAAAATGTAACTTTTGGGGTTTTGGGTTATAAACACAGCACAAGAAAAGTTAAACACACTTCCTCCACCCTACATTTTAGTAACATTTCAATTTTTCTAGTATAAGGTGACCAGATTTTTAAAATCTCAAGTGGGTCATCCATGCTCTGCCTTGATTTGCATAAATATGAATACATTAACATAATTTATACACATTGTGCACATTTAAAATAGCTCATTGCCTAACTTCGAGGCTTGGTTGGGAAAAACTTTTTTTAAAAACCAAGAAGTAGGTATATCTCGAAGACACACAAAGGGTGATAATAAACATGACACGGGCCCATGGGCCAGAGACTTCCCATCACATTTACTTCCAGCCTGCCAGACAGCCGTGTAGAGGAGCAGGAATGTGGAGGAACAGAGTTCCGCTACTTTCCCTGCAGCCCCCCCAGCAGCCCTGGAGGCTTTGGGGGTGGAGCTCTCATGAAGAGTTCCTGCATATTTAAAATTATCACTACACCACTGCCACCAGATGTGGGCCTGGTCTGGGTAGGTGGCTAGCTGAGATGTGGTCCCCTGGAAAATCCTGCATCTGTTTACAGCCCCCGTTGGGCACCAGGGGCTGCAATGGGTGGCAGCCATGGCTGCCCATGATTGGCCACCATGGCTGCCTGTCATGGCAGGACGTGGGACTCTAGGGGTGCATCAGGGTGGAACCACCTGACCGCACATTTGTTCCATTCCCCCACCAGGGGGAAATGGGGGCGGGCTCGTCAATCGGCTCAGTCAGGTACACGCTTGATCTGTGGCCTGACCTGACCCTGCCAGGGTGCACCGAATGCACATTTATTTTCACCCAAAGATACACAAAGAAAAGCACATACAGGGTGTTAACAGATGAGATGCTGCCTCAAATCTGCCCCCATCATGCCCGAAAATTACCTGCCTGTCTGTCTGTCGGATGGCCACCAGAAATTCACCCCAGGGCTGACCCAGGGCTGCTATTCATGGCGTCATCCCATGAAATGTGCCATGCTGGCCAATCCAGGCAACTCAGAGCAATGGGTGTCCATGGGGCTGCTGCCTGTCTGTTGGGATGGGTCATGGTGCACCCATGTGGCTGCCCCTGTGCGTTAGGGTGTGTGCTGCTTCTGGATCATGGAGACATGGGCAACAGCCTACGGCATTGTTAGACCGACTGCAACTTGATGGTGGAGAGGGTGCATGGCAGACCATCACAAGAGACAGAACACCATCTGGCTCATCTGTGCGGTCCATTGCACAGCAACTGTGAGTGGGGGCTCCCTGGAGCAACCCCAAGCTCCAGCCATCTCACATGTTAATTAACACCCAAAAAGACTCACTGGTGGTAAGGGTGGAAGGGAGTTGCCATACTACCCCCAACTGCACTGGGCGGGTGGGGGGGGCAGGGGGAGTGTGGCTGCCACATCGCCCTGCTGACTGTTCCACATAAAGAGAGATGTCTGGTCACCTTATTCCAGTAATTAAATATATTGTTTACCACTCTAAGATAAGGTTGCCAGCTCTCACCGCTTAACCCCGAGATTCTCATAGACCAAAATGGGAGTCTCAGGTTCAAACTGTGAGAAGTAGCAACCCAGACATTGCTGTATTGTGCTAGCACATGGGAACCAAAATGTATTTTCAGTCTGTTAAGAGGCCTTGCTAGCTTTAAACCCCAAATAACTCACCCAGACTTCAACACAAACTTCTTTTGAAAACATTACTACACCATCACTTATTATGCACAGACTGATACAAGAAGATGATTTAGAGATTTTGTGCTTTGACCAAATTTTGTGATCAGATAGACTAGAGTGAAGTTCAAGTTACTGCATGTTATGGGTCCCCAGCGGGGCTGCCCTCGGCGTGGCCGCCACCCCCGGGGTTGGTCTGATGCCCCTGTCCCCCCCACCGGGCTGCGTTCACCGGCCACACCGCCCGTTGGGAGCCTGGCTCTGGTCCCGCTAACCCCGCCCCCAGCACAGCAAACGCCAGCGGCTCTGCCGGACATGGGGGCGGGGCCTTCCAATGCTGCAGAGAGGGATACGCACCTGTGCGCCGCTCAGCACACCTCCAGGCGCATGCAGGGGGCGGAGCCTCGGGTTCAAATACTGAACCCAACTGAACCACGGCACTGGTGATTGCGTTGGAGAAACTGGCTGAGCGAAAGTTAAGTGATTGATATTGATATTTGTGTTACGAGCGTGTAGTGTGTCTTGTGTTTCTAAGTGTGGGAGCTCCTTGTGCTTGTGCATACAGGGCGGGTGGACTTGCTTGAAGAGTGCAGAACTACGTAACCCTTCCCCTGCCATTCCCTGTTTTGAGTGCAGAGTGGGTCAGAGAGTGTGACGGTGTGTGCGTGCGGCCCCCCTGTCCCTTACCCCTTTCCCTTCCCAGGGCGAGTTTGTTCCCTTCCCCCTCAAGCGTGGCAGAGACTCTTCCTTCCCTCTGTACTTGGGCCCTTTCCCCCTGTTCCCCCTCACCTGGAGCACGTGACCTACCCTTCCCCCCCTTTAGCGGAGTGGGTTATACAAGAAGCGTGCGTGGTGGCTGTCTGCAGCCCCCTTCGAACACCTGGCACCCTATGATGATACGGATCTGGGCTCATTGAAGCCACGTGATCCAATCTATATCCTGACGGGCATTCCCCGCCCCCGCCCCCCGAGTACGTTCTGCCAGGTGAAGGGGCCAGGTGCATGTGTGCGTGTTTGGAGTGCAAGGCAACCGGCTGGGTGTAACTCCCTTCCCCCCAGACTACCCCCTCCCGGTGACACTGCATTTAAGACCTCTTGCAAACTATTTGACCTCTTCAGGAACACACAAAGTGGGATTGCAAAATAATTACTAATACTTATGTTGGGGATGTTCAGCTGCAATGGGTAATTATAAGCACATGTATCGGATTGCCCAACTATATACTTTATATAATAAAAGTAGATATTACACAAATCAGTATTTCTGCTAGAAGGAATAAATAGATTCCATATGAAACCGTGATATGGCTCTCCTTTTTAAAATAAATAAAACAATCATTTTCATTATTAATCTATTATAAACATAAAGTGAAACATTAAAATTGTTAACACATTAATATATTAATTTAAAAAAATCTGTGTCTGGCTAGTCTTGTCTTCGATATAAAAAATGGCAACCAAACACTGTAAAACTTACTGAATTCCTTTACTGAATAGTCTTTCAATTTATCCATTGCTATGACCTATTAAACTTTATCTCTCCAGGCTGGTAGAATGGGAAGAAATCTGTATTTTTCCAGTACCTGGGGATGACATGTTTTACTGCTACTGGTAGTTGTGATATGAGTGGTTCTTTCTCCGATTTATTGATTTATTTTGGGAAGCCTAACTTGCTTGATTTTAAATTTTCTATTTTACTTCAAAATGACTTTATTTTAGGGCAGTCCAGCCATATGTGTAAAAATGCCCCTATTTCTCCACAACCTTACCTGCATTCTTCCTTTAATTAAAAAAACAAAACAAAGACAACTTTATCCATAGTGGTGTGAGATATCACTAATAAAGTGTTTGTCAGTGTTTTCTTTATCTGTTACACAAATTGATTATGTTTTCCCACCATTCAAGAGAAATGTTAATCCACTGATTAAGACGGGTCTAGAGAGAGTTTTTTGAGCTTACTCTTATGAATTTGTTTTCCCACACAAATTATATTTAATTATATATTTTGTATCTCCAGAAGTTCTTTTTGGTATCTATAACAGGGTGATATCTGGGGCTTGAGTATTAGCAGGATCTGCTCCCTTCCTGCCAAAGGACAGTCCACCCAGGTTCTTAGCTCTATGCATGCTCTTTATTTACAAGTGCCCCACATTCCCCAGCCCCACCCAAGTTCCTTGGCAGCTTTATATTATATTATTATTATTATTATTATTATTAACAAACATTTATATAGCGCCAGCAGTGTACCTGGCACTTTACAAAGTAATAAAATAGACACGGTCCCTGCCCCTAGGGCTTACAATCTGAGAGACAGGAGCTGGGGGAGAGACTTAGGAAGGGGAACAGAGGGAGAGACAAGGGGTCTAACATTCATGAAGATGCGAGGTCTCAAGTGCACGTACTTGGCTTGGTTACGATGAGAATGACAGCAGGCAGGTCCATGTTGCAAGGATAAGGGTAAACCGATCGTAGGTATAGGAATAGTGGCTCAGCAGGATAAAGAGTCAGACAGAGCAGAGCGAAAGAGGTGAGTTTTAAGGAGAGATTTGAAGGTATGAAGGGAGGGGGCAAGGCGGATGTGGACAGGGAGGGAGTTCCAGGCATGGGGGGCAGCAAGTGAGAAGGGACGAAGGCGCTTAGGGGAGCAGGGAAGGCGTGGAAGGGTGAGAGAAGGGACAGAGGAGGAGCGAAGTGCACGGGCTGGAGTATGGAGGGCGATAAGTGCAGAGAGGTAGGGGGGAGCAAGGTTGTGAAGAGCTTTATAGGTGAAGACTAGGAGCTTGTGCAGGATTCGTTCAGGAAGGGGAAGCCAGTGAAGCGAAGAGAGGAGGGACTGCACATGGTCGAAGCGACTGGCGAGGTAGATGACCCTGGCAGCAGAGTTTTGGACAGAGATGAGGGGAGAAAGGTGGGACCGGGGAAGGCCAGTGAGAAGGAGGTTACAGTAATCGAGGCGAGAGATGACCAGAGCATGAACAAGAGTTTTGGCAGACGAGACAGAGAGAAAAGGGCGAATATACAGTACAGTACAGTACAATCCAGTCCGTTCTCAGTCCCAGGGCGGCCCCTTGGCTGCGCACTGGCTCAGCCCCTTTAGGCAGAGCTTCCCAAGCTCCTACCCCTTGCTCTGGAGAAGACTCCTCCCAAACAGAGCCCAGATCACTCTGGCTACCTCTCTAGGCAGCCATCTCTGGCTTACCACCTCTCCAGAGTTCTCCTTACGCTGCCCCCCCCTCAGGTTTTCATGGCCAGGCTCCTGGGCTGGCCCACCCACACCCAAAACCCAACTGATCCCAACCAGCCCCTCAGTAATGGCTCTCTAGCAAGCCTCTTAAGGGTTGCATCTGTGAGGAGGCCAGGTGCCATCCTCCTTTAGCACCTACCAAAGCGCAGATCTGGTAACAACAGGAGCACATGCACCACCGCTGCTGGCACCACGTAAGGGCCAGGGGGGTCACCCAAAGCCTCCTTGTTACAGTAGCCATAGGGGGAAGGGGGTGGGGACCTGAAATAAAGAAAATATTTTTTTGTAGCAAATTGTCAAGATCTCAGCCCAAAGGCAAGCGTGAGGTGGAGTGAGCATAGGAGCTCAGTTCACAGTTGTTCTCCATAGCATCTCTCTCCAGGCATCATGTCTAAGGGGACAGACCAGAGGCTGGGTTAGAGTAGTCCAAAGTGTGGGTCTGTAGAGAATTAGTGTCAGGTTCAGAGGACTATATGGACACTAGATTGGAGGCCAGAACTTCAGTCAATAGAAGGAGGTCAGCCCATGAAGAGAAGGCGGAAATGGGAGACTGAGCATGCGCCAGACCTAGCTGCAAGAAATCTGCGGGGCTCCCAGCCCGCTTCAAAAACGTCTTATAAAAAAAGAGGCTTAACTAGCCGCAACTCACTTTTTAAAAAAGTGGATGCTTCCTAAAACAAAGGGGCTCAAAATTAAGAAGACGATGCTCCAAAACTCGCTGGAGTATTATTGCACACTGACCTACAGTCAAAGCACACAGGTCGAGCAAAGCAGGAAAGCTACTAAAATGGTGCATGGTGTTAGCACTGTAACAGCGGAGCCAGCCGATATGCAGCATCTCACTATAGCTAAAAACTATTCATCAGGACTTATTGGCAGCCAGTCAAGCCCAGGACAACTTGCTGGTGGAGATAACAAAGAACAGAGAAATGATGGAAGCGCTGAATAAAAGAATTGAGGATACCACCAAAAGAGTGGACGTGACGGAAGAGCACGTATCCTCGTTAGAGGAGAATGTGCTGGAAACTCAATCAGACATAAGCTGACTGAAACAGCAAGTAGAATTCTTGATGTCCAAGTGTGAGGACCTTGAGAACTGGTCCAGACGCTCAAATCTCCAGCTTATAGAAGTGAAGGAGGGACTGGAGAAAGATGACGCCGTGGAGCTGATCCAGACCATTATAAAGGAAAACTTTCCAGAGGAGAACCAGCTCCAGCAAGTGTCTTTGGAAAGGGCTCACAGATCCCTGAGTGCATGCCCCAAAGAAGAGGAACTGCCTAGAGCAATCATAGTGAAATTCTCAAACTTCGGGGCAAAGGAAAAAGTACTACAACTGGCCCACAAGAAGCATCTCACCTACCAAGGACCAAAGATCAGAGTCCTGCCAGACTACTTAATGGAGACCATGGCCAAACGCCAAAAATGGCAGAAATACATGGGAAACCTGGTGAAGAATGGTTTCCCACAGGCCTAGGAATCATGATAAATGGTAAGAGAAGAGTTTTCCTGCACCCTGACAACTTAGATGTTTTCCTAGTTAGGTTTGTCCCCCTGAATGATAAGTACGTCGCAGAAGGATCTGTTTTTCTAATTATCCGTAGTTTAAACCATGAACAGGACTGGCAACTCCATAAGTGAACTGAGCAAGTATGGACGAGAAGGAGCAAGATTTGGGCAGGAAGACATCTTTTCAGCAGCTCCACGCATTTAGAGGAAGAGGCACTTGACTGAAGGGCTTGTCCTAATGACTGACTAAGGCTGCTTTTACACAGATGCCACACATCCACAAACACCCGGAAACACCCATCGGATGGGTGGGAGAGCATCCGTGTAAAAGTCCACGAGTGGGTGGGTGCGCATGTCCAACTCACACACCAACAGCCACCAACACCCACAGAGCAGCTGGGAGGGAGCCAGCACCTTCCATGGGTGGAGTGGGTGTTCAACACCCGAGCATCCGTGAAAAACCGAAAACACNCCCAGACTTCAACACAAACTTCTTTTGAAAACATTACTACACCATCACTTATTATGCACAGACTGATACAAGAAGATGATTTAGAGATTTTGTGCTTTGACCAAATTTTGTGATCAGATAGACTAGAGTGAAGTTCAAGTTACTGCATGTTATGGGTCCCCAGCGGGGCTGCCCTCGGCGTGGCCGCCACCCCCGGGGTTGGTCTGATGCCCCTGTCCCCCCCACCGGGCTGCGTTCACCGGCCACACCGCCCGTTGGGAGCCTGGCTCTGGTCCCGCTAACCCCGCCCCCAGCACAGCAAACGCCAGCGGCTCTGCCGGACATGGGGGCGGGGCCTTCCAATGCTGCAGAGAGGGATACGCACCTGTGCGCCGCTCAGCACACCTCCAGGCGCATGCAGGGGGCGGAGCCTCGGGTTCAAATACTGAACCCAACTGAACCACGGCACTGGTGATTGCGTTGGAGAAACTGGCTGAGCGAAAGTTAAGTGATTGATATTGATATTTGTGTTACGAGCGTGTAGTGTGTCTTGTGTTTCTAAGTGTGGGAGCTCCTTGTGCTTGTGCATACAGGGCGGGTGGACTTGCTTGAAGAGTGCAGAACTGCGTAACCCTTCCCCTGCCATTCCCTGTTTTGAGTGCAGAGTGGGTCAGAGAGTGTGACGGTGTGTGCGTGCGGCCCCTCTGTCCCTTACCCCTTTCCCTTCCCAGGGCGAGTTGTGTTCCCTTCCCCCTCAAGCGTGGCAGAGACCCTTCCTTCCCTCTGTACTTGGGCCCTTTCCCCCTGTTCCCCCTCACCTGGAGCATGTGACCTACCCTTCCCCCCCTTTAGCGGAGTGGGTTATACAAGAAGCGTGCGTGGTGGCTGTCTGCGGCCCCCTTCGAACACCTGGCACCCTATGATGATACGGATCTGGGCTCATTGAAGCCACGTGATCCAATCTATATCCTGACGGGCATTCCCTGCCCCCCGAGTACGTTCTGCCAGGTGAAGGGGCCAGGTGCATGTGTGCGTGTTTGGAGTGCAAGGCAACCGGCTGGGTGTAACTCCCTTCCCCCCAGACTACCCCCTCCCGGTGACACTGCATTTAAGACCTCTTGCAAACTATTTGACCTCTTCAGGAACACACAAAGTGGGATTGCAAAATAATTACTAATACTTATGTTGGGGATGTTCAGCTGCAATGGGTAATTATAAGCACATGTATCGGATTGCCTAACTATATACTTTATATAATAAAAGTAGATATTACACAAATCAGTATTTCTGCTAGAAGGAATAAATAGATTCCATATGAAACCGTGATATGGCTCTCCTTTTTAAAATAAATAAAACAATCATTTTCATTATTAATCTATTATAAACATAAAGTGAAACATTAAAATTGTTAACACATTAATATATTAATTTTAAAAAATCTGTGTCTGGCTAGTCTTGTCTTCGATATAAAAAATGGCAACCAAACACTGTAAAACTTACTGAATTCCTTTACTGAAT
>QEPC01006427.1:517883-557197 GCA_003113815.1 Sphenodon punctatus
GGCAGCATGAATTGATTATATGGGGGGCGCAAATGAACTGGTTATGGGGTGGGAGTTTAAAGGCAGTATTCCTGTTAGCAATAACTTCATTAAGAAGAGTTAGTGAAATAGCAGCCATAATAATCTCAGAACCATATTTGCAGATTTTCAGAGAGAGAATAGATATTGCTTTACAGCCTAAATTCCTACCTAAGATAGTATAAGCAAGACAGTTGTGGGAATGTGGCCCTTTTTACACAGACCTCTCCCACCCATGAGCACGCAGATTTCTGCGTGTTCATGGGTGGGGGAGCCCCATGTGAACAACACAGTTCCTGCGTCCGCGGTGATTGGGTGTGTGTGCACGTGCCCGCCTAACATGCATCCCCACTCACCCCCCATCTTGTCCCCACACACGGAGCAACCGGGGAAAACTGCGGTTGCTCCGTGGGTGCAGATGAGTGGAAATGTGTGTGCGGCTGTGTGCACACCCTGCCCATGTACTGGCGCGCCCATGGATTCCCCACCCTGCGGAGCCATGTAAAAACGGCCTACCAGAAGCCACTTGAAGAACAGAAGGTTGCTGCCTTGTAAACAAGGTTTTTCGAGATGGCTTTAAAATTCTCACAACACCCACCCTGGGTGTCTTTAGACATAATGCTGTTCTGTAACACAGTGTCCTACCGTTACAGTGTTTAGACATCCCGCCAACACAGTGTTCATCCCAAACACTGATTAAACTGTCAAGACCTGGCAGTTGTTCACTTCCAGTGTTTGGGGTGAACACTGTGTTGACGGTATAGCTAAACACGGTAACGGTAGGACACCGTGTTACAGAACACTGAACAGTGTTATGTCTAAAGACACCCCCTTCCACCCCACATGGAATTTTCTTATATTCCTAGAAAGGGTTGAAAGGAAGAGTCATTCTTAGGGGGAGAGCGCTTTTTATACTAGTTGAGACCATCACATGGTCTATTTGAATATGCTGAGCATGCACGTTGGGAGCCATTTAAGAAGAACCTTCTTTGCAAGGCAACAATCTTCTGATCACTCACATGGGGAGATCCCATGGTGGTGCACTACTAGCAGGCAGAGGCAGGCGAGGGATGGGTAATGATGTGGGGGTGCCCTGCACAGGGGTTGCCTCCTCCAGCCCAGCCCAGGCGCGGGGCCAGGCAGTGGTCCCTCGTGCCTAGACTCGGCTTTATGCTGGTTTGCTCAATGGAGGAAAGTCCCTGTGCAGAGGGGCTGCATTTGGCCCCGGGACCTGAGGTTCCCCACCCCTGGTGTAAGATCCCGCTGTAAGTATAAGAGGCTCATACTGTGGCTGCTGACTGACAATCCTTTCGGCCAAAACTAGTCTTTGTGTGCTTTGCTTAGTTGTGTTGACATCACACCCAAAGTTCACGGATGATAACCACCGATGTGCTGGCCATGGCATCTTCCAGGCTATGCCCCGCCCCTCCCCCGTCGCTGTCACCATGACGGAATCAATATGAAGAAACATGTCTTCAAAAATGAATGTAATTTGTGCCACCGAAGCCATTGATTCGTAATTACATTTATTTCATAGCATCCCGCTCTAGGGTGTAACTAAGGTTGCTTGGCTGCTCTAACTGGCCTGGGCATTCATTATCCTGTTGGGGGTGATTTGTAAGCCAATCTGGGCCGGGGATTGAGGATTCCGGCAACGCTGCCCGAGGAGTCCCCGGAGCGAACCCGCCCGCCTGGCTTACGGGCGGGGCCTCCCCGCGTCGGCTCCGAGGCACTGGAGCTGCGTTAGGCCCAGCACAGAGACCCCAGCCCCGCTAGGTGGCGCCGCCACCGGGTCTCCGGGACGGTCGGAGCGCACTCTGCACCCGGAAGCGGTGGTGGAGGCGGCGGCAATGAGCCGGGCAGCAGCAGTGAGAAACGGTGGCGGCTGCTGCTAGCGGCTCGGATCCAGCCTGCCCGGGGGAGCGCGGCAGCGAGCGGGGAGCGGGCGAGCGTAGGTGATGGTGGCCGGCAGGCCATGCTGCTGAAGCTCCTGCAGAGACAGACCTATACCTGCCTGTCCCACAGGTATGGGCCCTGCCTCTGCCTCGGGGGCATTGTCCTGATGATCGTCTCCGCCTTGCAGTTCGGAGAGGTCAGTAACTGTCTCCTCCTGCAGCCGGGCCGGGTGGGCCCCTGCTCCTCCATGCTTCCATCCCCCCTTCAGCATGTGCCCTGCTCCCAGCCCCCCGCGTGCATCCAGCCTCCCTCCGCCGCAGCCCCCCTCTCCTACCATACGTTCTGCTCTTTTACCTTGCATGCCGCCTCCTTCCTCCCCATGTGCCTTGCTTTCCCACCCCGCAGCACCTCTGCCCCCACCCCCTCTGTGTGCCCTATTTGCCCTGCCCCAGCACTCTTCCCCTGTAGCACCCAGCAGCCTAGGTCCCAGTATACTTGTCTTAATGCATCCTCCTTCCCTTTCCCAGCACTCGCTTTTCCTAGTATGCACCCCCTTCCTCTGCAACTCCCCCCAGCACTGTCCCCTCCCATGTGCTCTCCTTCCTCCTCTGCAGGGACACTTTCCCCAAACCCACCGTTCCGTGTGTCGTTCTTCCTTCTGCACAGTGTTCACCTCCCCAACACCCTTTTCCTGTATTCCCTCCAAAAGAACCCAGCTTTCACTGCATGCATGCGTACTGCGCTGCTACACTCCTTGTGATACCACAGTGGAATAAATTTTGTTGCAGTACTTGCCTCCTCTGCAGCACCCACCTTGTCAAGCACCCTAACCCCCAACTCCTCCTGCCACACTGCTTGACTATGCATGCACCTCTATGCCCCATTCTCCCTGCACTCTCTTCCTTCAGCAACCTCTCCTTCAGTATGTTCTGTTGTCCTGTACAGGGCTTCCGCCTCCAGCACTGTCCCTCAAAGCACCTATGCCTGTGGTTCTCAGTCTTGAGACTTCAGTATATAATAACCTCAGACAGCAACAGACATACAAAGATATTAAAGATCAGTCAGCACCTCAACCCCTTCTGCAGAGGAGGTCCTGACTTACAGTTTGGGAACCTCTCACCTGTACCCACAACGAACACCCCTCTCTCTAAAATGTGACCTGGTTTTAGCCTAGTATCCTATATCCTGTTCCCCTGAATTCTTTCACAGCATCATCTGCTTCTACAGTGGTCCTGTTTCCTTCCTCAGTGTCCCACATCTATGTGCCTTGGCCCCTCTACTCATCCCCTCTGAAGCCTGCCACATCCCCAGGCTCCATAACTGCTCTCTTCTGTTGGCTCAGCATCTGGTGCCTCTGTTGAAGCTCTTGCTCCTCATTCACCTTGCAAGATGTGTCCTACAAATTTGCAGTTTTGTGTGTGTGTGTCTATTATAGGAATTCCAAGTGATCATGGAATAAAGAATCTCTTCCACTGTATAGGCTCAAAAGGCAAAGTTAAAGTTGCATATGCATTTTATGTTTATTTATTTATTTAATTTGATATCTTAGCCGCCCCATCCTGCCACAGCAGCTCAGGGTGGCTCACATCATATTAAAACATATACAAACTTAATAACACATTATAATAAACCCCAGAAAAAAAATATTATAAAACCAGAATAAAAATACCTGAGGCAGAGCTAAAAAATAAATAAATCTCCTTCCCAACCCCCCACCCTCATCTGTCTCCCTCGCCAGAAGCCTGGTGGAACAGCCAGGTCTTACATCGTCTTTGGAAAGAGGGGAGGCCCAGGGCCAGGTGGACCTCAGTCGGAAGGGAGTTCCACAGCCGAAGTGTAGCCACCGAGAATGCCTCCCCCATCATCACCCCCCGGGAAACCCAGGGGACTTTGCGGAGGGCACCCCCAGCTGACCATAGGGGCCGGTCCAGGACCCAGGGGGTGAGGCGATCCTGTAGATAAGCGGAGCCCAGGCTGTGTAGGGCTTTATAGGTAAAAACCAACACCCTGAATCAAGCTCGGAAGACTAGGCAACCAGTGCAAAGAACGCAGTACTGGTGTAATGTGCTTATGGCGGCCCATCTCCGTAAGCCCACACAGGACTTGTTTTTCCTTTTGCTTTATGATGGAGTTTCTTAGGATTTTGAAAAAGAAAACAGAACATACAGATCCCATAACCTGGAACTATGTAGTTGAGTACCACCACAATTCCCTGATCTGTAGCTACAGACATCCTCCTTCTGTCGATAGCCTGACCTCTGTGTGAGATTCTGTATTGTTTGTCACAGAATTTCTGAGCTGCTTTAGCACCTGAGCTCCCTTACTCTGTTGGGTGAAAGAATTTGTTTTGGCCCTGCAATCCAATTAGCCACCTATTTATCCATTACCCTGGTCTTTAAATTAAAATTAGTTGGTCAAAAACATTTCCGGCAAAAATTATAATTATCTTTTTTCATTGAAATTTCTTTTGATTGTTTGATTTCCTTATGTGGAACACTGGCAAATATGATTAATAGTAATAATTGTACAGTAGTTCACATTGCTTCATTGTATTTTATTCAGTGCTCATTATTTGTTCAAGACAGCTCAGATTTTCCTGAAACATTCAAGTGTTGTTCATCCATGGAATTCTCTACTAATGGCAATTTCAGTGCTAGTTGTTTAAAAATAGCCATGACCATATTACTAAGAGGGATGTGTGTGTTCGTTTTTTGCCACTGTCCTCTTCAAAGAGTGTTTGAATTGTGTTTGGGCACACCTTCTAAAATAATTTGTCCTTTGACAGAAACAAACCCCAGGAAGACTTAAAAATGCTGAGTAGCAAAAAATTGGGGTAGTCATGAAAATGACAGTGACAGTTAAGCCCTGATGGCCAATTGCAATCCTATCCTAACCAAAGGATGTTGTCTAGTTCCAAAACTTGCTACTGATGGGATAGACATAAATATTGGCACTCTTACTCTAATAGGTTTTTAAAAATATATATATTATGATTGAACAAAATAAGTTATACCATAGACCAACAAAGGGCTTCAATGGAAGTGCTAGGCACAGGGGATTTGCATGTTGGGTTCTTCATGTTTGATCTGCTGCCTTACAGGGTAATTTGGAGTATTTTTAATAAGTCATTCACCAAATTTCCCCTTTCCATGCCCCACTCTAAGCCAATTAAATTGCCATGGAGCATTGCAATTATCTGCATAGTATCTGCTGCACAGAGTTCATCAAGACAGGCTGCAGTCTGATTTTTGTTAGGTGCATCCTTGTGCTGCTGACATTGCTATGGTGGCACTGGTCTGCCCATCTGCTCTAACTCTACTGCTATAGGCATAGCAGTAGAACCCTCTCTAGCCCTCCATATCTGAACCCTATGCTTTTTGTCCAGATATGAGGATTTGGTGCTGAACAGTTGCTTAGTACCCAAGAGTTCCCATTATCTGTTCAGGCTAAGCAGTAATGGGCACTTGAGTGTTAAACAGCTATTTGGAGCTGAATGGACATGCTTTATGGGCCCTCCCAACGCCAAAAGCAGCAGGTGACCTAAAGCAGGTCTGGAATAAAGGAGGATCCAGATATTGGTCATGGTTTGGATTTGAGAGATAATACTGTTTTAAACACCAGGTCTGGGGAACCTTTTCAGTGTGGTTCCTGGGAAGGAAAATTAATACAAGCTATGAGAGCCACATAGAACTTAGAGGGCAGGGTGCTTAAGAGGTGTACTCAGAAAGAAGAGGGTCCAGATCATAGATCTTTGCCATGAATCTGTCCCCTGTTCTTGTGTGCAAGCCCTCCTCTCAAGTTCCTTACCCTGAGCTTAGTCTTTCAGTGCTTGGGGGTAGGAACTGGATCCAGGGAACCATATCCAGTAATTGGAAATGGGCCAAAAATAAAGCTGCAGGCCACATTTGACCCTCGATCCTGAGGTTCCACACCTCTGCTATATACCCGTATATTGGGTGAATAAGATAAATAATTCAGATTGATAATGTGTCCTGTGCTCTCCTCCTCCATCCAGTCTTGTATCGCTGACTTTCTCTCTGACATCTCTGCTTGGATGTCTCGCTGCCAACTCAAGCTTAATATGGCCAAGACTGAACTCCTCATTCCCCCCCCAAAACATCCCCCTCCTACTTCCCTCTCAATTTCCATTGAGGGAGTCACCATCCAGCCTGTCATTCACGCACGTAGCCTGGGATTCATTTTTGACTCCTCCCTCTCCTTTAAGCCTCACATCCAGGCTCTTGCTAAATCCTGCTGGTTTGCCCTGTATAACGTTGCTAAAATCTGACCCTGCCAACTGTTAAAATGGCAAAAACTCTAGTCCATGCTCTAGTCATCTCTTACCTTGACTACTGTAACTTCTTACTGGTGTCCCCTGCTCTGATCTTGCCCCTCCTCATCTCCATTCAACACTCTGCTGCCAAAGTCATCCACTTTGTCCATCACTTTGACCACGTTCGGTCCCTCCTCTCCACTACACACTGGCTCCTTCTACTATGGGAACTCATTCAACACAAGCTCCTGTTCTTCACCTTCAAGTCTCTTCATAGTCTTGCTCCCCCATATCTCTCCACTTTCAATTCAACTTTATTGAGTACTAGCTTTCGCCATGACTCAAACATACAAATGAAATATAAACAATACCATTTCACAGTAACGAAAACAACATAAAAACAAAAGATAAATAGATAAACCAAACAGCTTCGAAATACCTTCACAGTTTTAAGGCCTGCTATATTTGAACAATCAAAAATAATAATTAAGAAAAACCTGCCCAGAAACTCAGACATGGTAACTGTATTATAGTATGTAAAAACCCAAACGTTGAATAAGATAGAACTTAAGAGGGCTTGATTCTCCTAATAGCTTCTGCTTTTAAAGCAAAAAGTGCAAGATTTTTAACAATATTGCCCTCCTTTTGAGAAAATAACCAGATGAGTTTCTCACAGTTAGATAGATGTCTAAACTTCAGTTGGTCAAGGGGAAAATATACTTCCGTAATTTGTTGGAATCGACGGCAATCAAACACATAGTGTGTGATGTCCTCTGGTACACCAGCTCAACAAGAACATAATCTCAGATTCCTGGGGTATAGTTCCTCCTAACTTCCAGTATGGCCGAAGGCATTTGTTCTGTTCGGAGTTTACACAGAGCTTCAGAACTCGAAAATTGGGCTGAAAAATAACCAACTCATGCTTCAGGCAGAATTATTATGTTCTAGATTATGGTAGAAAGTGGCAGTCCCTCTTCCCGCTAGATGCCAAAAGCCCTGGCATTTTTAGTCATTACTGCAAATCTGAGCTTTTCCCACTGGAATTCATAGAATAAGCTTTTTCTTTCTTAATATTTTCTCCATTTTTGTATCCCACCACTTTCCTGCCTGGGAGCTTTGCTTCTCCTCTTCCCCCACTCTTACCTGCTTGCGACTCCCCTGCTTTTCTTGACATCTTTGTCCCTTCTCTCTTGCTGCCCCCCAGGCCTGGAACTCCCTCCCTGATGAATACATTCGTTCTGCTCCCTCCTAACTTTCAAAATCCCCCCTGAAACTTACCTCTTCCGTCAGGCTTTCTCTGGCTTATCATGGGTGAAATTGCATCCTCCTCCACCCTCCCTCAGAAACGCTTTCCTGTAACTAAGGGTGGTTTCAGACGTAACAGGGCCCGTTGGCCCCGTACCGAAATCACCCTAGTCATTCCCCGCCGGGGTCACCCCGTCACGCTGCAACAGACGTGCCGGGGGGATCCCGGCGGGGAATCTGGGAGGGGGCGGGGCTGCGCGGCGCAGCGTGCGGCCACACGGCCCCGCCTCCTCCACGCTTCCGCCGCCCACCGTCCGGGGAGACGGGCGGGTGGCGGGGCCAATGAGGCCGCCGCTTCGGGCCGGATTCACCACGGCCTGGGGTCCCACCGGTGATCCTGGGCCGTGGCACCCGACCAGATGTGACACCGGGGTTCACCCCAGCATGGGATTGCATTCGACACGCGGCGGCCTCCGGTCCCCCCGCTTCGGCTGCTCATGTGTCGAATGCAATCCCCAGCCGTGGTAACATCTGGGGGGAAACATCCGTTTCCCCCAACAGACGTGACGCTATCACAGCCACCACGTGGAATTGAGCGTGGTTCACTGTGATATCGTCACGTCTGAAATCACCCTAAGTTAAGCACATGCACCTTCTCACATTCATTAATATATCCTTGTCTCTCCTGATGTTCACCTCTCCCTTCCTTGTCTCTTAGATTGTTAGCCCTTTGGGTTGGGTAGGGACCTGTCTGTAACTACTGACTGTACAGTGCCGGGTACATTGCTAGCGCTATATAAATAAATAAAGAAATAATAATACTAATTAAAACACTCCAGTGTGTGAAACTGCCTTTTTTTTTTTTTAGTAATGTCATCTAGAAGTTGGAGTGCAGCTCAAGATGGTTATAATACATTCTGGCTATTCAAACTAGGTTTAGAAACTGTGCTGTAGCACATGGTTATTTTATGACAGTTTGGCTACAGACAATTTCTAGCAGAGTTTCTGCTTACATAGTTGGTGTGTGTGCTTTGGGCAAGCCCTTCAGGTTAGAGGCTCTCTCCTGTTGTGTGCTTGAGTAGCACTTAGCACAATAGTGCTCCAATTTTGATTGGAGTCTCTAGACATTACTGTAGTACAAATGTTAAAAAAGTTGAGCTGCCTTGCTTGTAGGAAAAAGGGGCAACCCAGCAGTGAGAAACCTGAAAGCCATCTTACTGTGGACTGCAGATACAGGCACATGACACATAACACTACATGACCAACATTTTTTAATTATTAGCTATCCTCAAAAGTATGTAGAATGTAACTTTTGTGCCTCTTAATATACCTCATACTTGCTTGGAGTATTGGTGTCCCTGTCTAAAATACTGTACTTAATTTTATTTGAATAATCCCCCCCAATCTACTTCTAGTGAATATTCTTGCAGATACGGTTTGGTTTATAGCTTCTAGCAGGTCAAATCAATTAGCATGGCTGACACATGAGGATCATAGACCTTCTTTGGTTTTTTTGGAAGGTGACACCTGTAGTATGATGTGTACTTTTTAACACCTTTCCCTTTTGAAAAAAACCCTTAATACTACAACTTGAAGCTTATGCACTATCCATTTCGGGCTAGCTAGTTACTATTTAAAAGAGATTCTGAAGTCTAGTGATAGTTCTTAGTCATTGGTATAATGTTGTCTACGTAGGAAAAACCATATTGCCTGCTTAGCTTTGCGTTGAAGTAGTTTCTAAGGCTACGTTCTGAAGAGAAGTAAATCAAGTAATTACTTTGATTTAATTTAATCAAAGTAACAGCTAGTGGTCATATGAACAGTATAAACCGGTCAGTTTCCCCGCTAGCTGAGATGTAATGATTGCTGAACCAGGGTTACTATTCTACACTGGTAAGTGTTCACATGAACAGTGACTGAAATACAAACTGAAAGGGTATATACTGTTTTTTTCAGGAGTACATACTTTTCTTCCTTCTCCTGATTAACTTCAGTTAGCAATGTGTGAATGCTTCAGATGTAAAACTAGAGTGAGGCCTAATTACATTGAATTAACTGTTTGTTCAGAACATGGCCTAGGACTGAGGAAGTAATTTCTTATGACATGATTTAACAAAATGGAAGAGAAAGAGAGATGTCAGTTGCTTACATATAAAAGGCAGAAATGTGACACTGGCCTGTTATGGCTATTATTTAAAAAGATAAGAATTTACTGACCTTGACATGATTTTATAAATTCCTTGTGGGAGGGGGAGAAAAGAACAGGCACTCAAAGCCAGTGTAGTGGATAAGGTGCTGGACTTGGATTGGACCTGGGAAGCCAGGGTTCAAGTGCTACCCTAGCCATGAAATCACTGGGTGCCCTTGGACAAGTCACAACCTCTCAGCCTCAGTTCCCCATCTGTAATAAATGGGAATGTGTCTCTCTCTCCCTGTATTCCCCTCACCCGTGTCCATCTTAGATTGTAAGGCCACTGGGCAGGGACCTGTCTCTAATAATAACAATTGTAAAGCTCCAGGTACAATGCTGACACTATATAAATGCTTAATAATAATAATAATAATAATATTAATTAATACAAAACAGCTAGTTGCTGTAAAAATATTTTGCCACATTATATTAATGCCCAATTTATAATGACTAATAGATGGCTTAGTGAATGGTGTTTGCTATTATAGAGTGTTTTAAGAGTCCAGTGGGTTTGTTGATAACTATAACAACTGTTGCTGTAATTGAAGCCATCTACAAGGTAACGCATGTTTGTACAGTGCTTTCAGCATCTTTGAAAAATAATTGTCAATCTTGGTGGCGGACTTATCTGGAAGCAGCATTCTTTCCTTGTGGTACTATGGGCATGCAGACCTTGGATTGCAGCCTTAAACTTTACTTTGACTTTTCGAAGTAGAGCTGCTACTGACTGAGTAAAAAATGAACCCAAAGTTTTTCTCGTTTATAGGTCGTTTTGGAGTGGAGTCGGGACCAGTATCATGTTTTATTTGATTCATATAGAGACAACATTGCTGGGAAATCATTTCAGAATAGGTAAGATTTGGTTTTGGGGGTTACAATATTGGATACCCACATATTTTCAAACATCTAAGATGTATTGATAGACTATACAGTTGAATGTTAATTCCTCCTTTAGTTGTTTAACCTGTCTGTGCTGAAGTGTAAGTTGATATTGCAGTAAGAAAATTAAAATAGGAAAAGGCACGTGAACTTTTTGGCTGGCTTTTAAAGTTGTTTACTCACAATTATTTTACCCCAGTAGCAGTTTTGATTTTTAACAGAGCGCTATAGCTATTTTAAAAAGTTCCAGACTTATGCAAGTAAATGTGCAAATACCCTATATTGTTCAAGTAAAGTTCTAACCTGGTTTATTTTAACATTTCAGAAAAAGTAATTTTCATCATATATTTATGATGAAATATGGTGCTTAGCAGCTTCTGGGAATCTTTATTTAGTGGACTATATCACAAGACAAGCTATAAAAGGAAGAAAGGAAAAAGGGACTTTCAGGCGGACAAAATTAGTCATAGCAGATTCAATCTTGAATCATGTGAATTATTTTAGTTGTGTTAGCTGTTTGGTTGCTTCCTGAGGTTTCACCCCCCTCCTCCGACAGTGAACGATCATGTGGTCTTCTGTTTAGGATGGATGGCTTAAAGTCAGTAGGGACGTGGGTTGTAATGATATGGGAGGAGCTACTTTGAGGCAAGGGTAAGTCATTTAGACTGCAATCCTAAACATGCTTGCACATGAGTAAGTCCTCTTGATTTCAAATGAATTTAAAGTAAGTGGTTTAGGGCTGTAGCCTGGGGCCTCTATCCAAGGTCCATGTGCACCCATCAGGTGCATACGTGTCCCAAACTTATCCCGTGCCTGAGGCAATGTCCCCTGCCTCCTGACTGCACCACTCCTGGCACAGGGGAGGCGGGAGTGCACCAGAGAATGCGATTGTCGGTGCGGATGGGGGGCAGGGGACTTTGCCTCAGGTGCTATGTGTGCATGGGGGATAAGCTTGGTCTGCACGTGGACCTTGGATTGGAGCCCTTAGTTTCTATGCTTCAGTAAACCCAGTACAGAAATTATTTGGAAAATTGGACTTTGCTGAAAACCAGATTGGCCAATTCAGTTGAGGTTTATTGGACCCTATAGAACAGAGGTTCTCAATCTGTGGGTCAGGACTCCCAAGTGGAGTCATCAGAGGTTCTCCATCCCTGCTGTATGGGATCCAGTGAGTGAGTGAAACTGTGACTGAGCAAATCCTAAAATAGTGGAAATCGAATCAAGAGTCATGGAGGAAGCTGGCATGTGTAGTAAATCCAGGATTATGGATTAGGGGATTTGGGTAGCAGGCTTTTATACTAGTTCTGCCAGTGTGTTTGAGTGACTTGTATACCACTTGCAGCTCCATGTTAGAGTTGTCCTAGCATTGGCATACCAATAATGACTTGTGTTTAGGGGGGATTTCTCCTTGCATTTGTCAGTTACGTTCCTCCTTGTTGCCTGGTCTATGAAGGTCACTGAGGTTTGGTAGCTTTTAATCGAGTGATCACCCATTGATTGATTGATTAGTTGGGTCGATTAATCGATTAAAGGTTGCAGCCCTAATGATTGTGTTAAAATGGCACCAGCAATGTGCCTGGTGTTGAACAGAGAAGAAACAAGGGGGGAGGTGAACATAAGGAGAAGCAGGAATACACCCAAGAAGTTGTCACATTGCAGGTGCATGTGTTTAGTTTAGTTGCCAGGGTACAATTTCCCCAGTCGATTTCCAAACGGAGAGCGTCAACCAAGGCCACAAGCGCAGTCCTGGTGCCATGCCCAGGACAAAAAGCCTACTTGTCCAGGAAACCAGTAGTATCAAGATGCACCTGGAGCTGCAAGGCAACCACCCGTTCCATAACAGGATGGTAGCTGGTCGGGGAGTCAATAACAAGATATGGTTTCTTGAGCAGGGGACAAATGACTACAGTTTTGAGGCCATCTGCACCCTTCCCTCCTGAAGGGACGCAGTTACCACCCCAGCCAGCAGCAGTCGCAGTGTCTCCCGACTGGCTTTTACCAGTCAGGACGGGCATGGATCTAATTCACAACTGGTCACCTGCACCGCTTCCAAGCACAGCCAAGATTTAATGTGCTACTCACCACCCGGAAGAGCTCTGCCAGATGGCACTTTGCAGATGCTATGGCAGCAGTGAAGAAGATAGCACTAAAAACTCTCAAAAATAAGGAGCCAGATTTGTGAGGGCTTTAGTTTTATGTCAACTCCTCAAAATCAGCCTGTGAGCCTTGCCCCGTGCCCAGAAAGTCAACAGATGCAGGCTATATTGGGCTGAGGAGGGAAGCAATTCCAGAGTAAAGGCCTTCCACTTAAAAACAGGACTTAGACTGTCAGTCTGATTAATCCAGCTGATCATAGCTGTCTTGGTAAATCAAAGAAAAAATCTTGTTGCTAAGATCCGAAACCAAAATGGAGTTGCTATTTCAAACCAGCATCTCAAATAGTATATATTAACAGATAAAAATCTAGTACACTCTTTGAGCACAGGTGAAATGCACTCCATTTGTAAGCAGTTGTGCTCTTAATAACTGAGGTTGCTCTCTGGGATTTAAGGGTAGCCCCGTGTAGAATGCCTTTTGGGAAGCCACTCTGAAAGTAATAAACTCAGAGAGAGCTGTGGTGCGGTTTATATCAGAGGAATGTTTGCAACCTCCTACCTGCCCAGAATCCAACATGTATCCCTTGGTTGTGAAACAAAGCATCTGAAGGCTAACATACTATCTCAGTTTAAGGAAAAGTGATCCTTTCTCTTTGCTTTCTAGTATAGCTTCTGCCTCATTTGATCTTCAAGAAGTTGACTTTCATTTAAAGCTCCATTTTGAATAGACTCGTGGAAAGCTGAGCAACGGTTCTATTTGGGCTAGATGAAACTCAGACATAGAACTGTGTTTATGACAACTTAAATGGACTACAGTCCAGATAGCCTCACCATGGTTTTTTTTAGCAACCTCTTATACAAAGTGGAAAGAAGTGACAATAAACTGCTGTAGTGCCTAGTCTCGGAGACCTTGGGGATTTCAACAAGTGCTCAGTCTATCCTCTCAGTCTTCCTCAAGAGGAAAGATTGAAGCCACCCAAGAGGCATCCATCTGTATATGGGTTCCTGCCAACGACACCTTATGGTCAACAATATTAAAAACTGTTGACAGATCTAAAGAAAATTGCATTTGTTTTTGCAGCACACGTGTCATGTCACTCACATAGGACTATAAGTCCCCCAATCTCACTGAGAACTTTGCATAAGCTTTATGGATAAAAATAAATAATCAAATTATCTGAGATAATAGACTAGTATGGTGTGCCAGCATTTCAAGGGCTGAGTAGACATGAAAAATATTTAATTTTCTTAGCTAAAATTAAATTCTCTCTAGGTGCCAAACTTAACTCAAGCTATTAAAACCTGCCTAATCCAAATTAGTGTTTGAAATATGAAACAAACTTTAGATTTATATAGCTATGCTATTTGGCATTTGAATGTTGAACAAAATCCATTATAAAATATTAAAAGACCCAGCTACTTTGATGGCTATTTTAGGGTGTAAGAATATTATACAGCAGGGTGTTGGACTCCATCAAACTCTGGACACTATATATTCAAGGAACTCAGGTTTACCTAGTCTGTAGATGAATCGCCCAGGGGGAGGCATCCAGTTCCCATGGACTTCAGCGGAGCTGGTTTGAGCATAGGCAGGACAATCTTCTGCCATTAAGGGAATTTTGTCTAATGCGCCTTTGAAAATTTTACTCCAGTTGATAGACATGGAAAGTAGCACTTCACAATGTAGAGAGGATAGTTTAAAATATTTGTTAATTCATTGTGATCTGTGTTTGCTTTTCTAAACCATATTTTCAAGAAAACCCACACTTTATGATCCAAGATGGTGGAATGATATGAGGGATGAATTTGGCTGCTTTTGTCTATGTCCATGGACCCTGCTTAAACTGTTGATTTTAATCTAACATAGACCTTTAATCCAGTCTAGTGTCTTGTTCTAGATAATTGACCAATGAGGAAATTGTAATCCAGAAAAGTCTTTGGATTACATAATCTATATTCTATTCATTTGATTGCTTGCATCTTTGGCCGTTTTTAGACAAGATGCTACCATGCAGATCCGCCCATCTCAAAGTGGTGGTGGTGGTGGGGGATGCGCGCTCCCATGACCCATGCAGTACCCACTCATGACCACTCACGGAGCACTGGTGAAAAAGCTGGAGTGCTCGGTGTAGTTGCAGGCAGAATGGTGCCTGGGTACAGGTGCTCACACATCTGCAGCCGATATGAATGGGGGCAGCCAGCCATGTCGGGTGAGTGGTCTGCTGTTCAGAGGCACTGGGGGTGGGGAACCAGCCTTTACAAGGCACAGAAACTGGCCAGGAGTGCTGGGGACCTGGGTTCCCCAGTGCTCGGCCAGGACATGTTGATATCAGAGGTCAGCTGAGTGTGCTTCCCCGTGGTCCGTGGCAGGGGGAGCGCATACAGGCTGCTGGGGTACCCACCCAGGGAGCCACCCGTTTGAACTCCTCCCTACGCCATGTGTGTGGGCAGTCTGCAGCCATTCCACTCGGTGGACACGGACTCGCCCCCTCCAGCCGTGCTCGTTTAAAAACAGCCATTGTGTTCAGGGTCAGAAAGGAGATTTTACTCTGAGTTGGCTAACAAATTAGATTATGTTTTCAGCATGTTTTAAACATTCTCTCATGTTGTGTAATTAATATTTTGACAATTAAGCATGATGGAACTGGTCAGTTTATCCCGTTCTCTTAGTTTTATGTCTGTGGTATTTTAATGTTGGTTGCGTAATTTGTCTTTAGGAGAACAGCTAATAGAAGCATTTTCTATTCTCCAATCCATGTATTTTAACAGTCTTTTCATGGGACAATTCAATCAGTGCTGCTGCCAGACCTTCCAAAGTAATCTTAAACAGGTTAAACAGCTTTTCATGTGGTTTCACTAGGCTTTGTTTGCCCATGCCCATTGACGTGGTGTACACATGGGTGAATGGCACAGATGTTGAGCTGATCAGAGAACTGCGACAGGTGAGAGAACAGATGGAGGAAGAACAGAAAATAATGAGGTAAGAATCTGTTCGCTGGAAACAAAATTAATTCTTCTAGCTGACTGCAGAAATGTTAAAGGGATCCTGTCTTCCTGTTTGTTGTTCCCTTTTTCTATTTTATTTCGCATGAAAAGGCATACCTGACTAATCAGTTTTATTTTCTTGATTCACATACGCTTATGCCTCCCAAAAATGAACTTTCAAAGCTACTTCCAGCAGTAAAGTGTTGACAAATCTCAAATACGAAGTATAACATAAAGTAGTATTTTGAAAAAATATACAAAATCGAGTAACTCACAGGATACCTGCTTCACTTCATATTTGAACTACTCTTTTATGTTGCATGCCATACTTCATCCTTCACCAACTGATTGAAAGTTATTTGGGGCAGTGACTGTCATTTTGTTTGTAAAAGGCTGTATGCACAACTGGCACAAGGCAATTAACTAACTTGATTTGGCATCTCAGCTCTTCAGTGGGGTGTTTAAATAGGTGGTAAAACTTCTTTAATTCAGATTTTTTACACCAGTAAAATTCTTGCATTTATTTTGGGTGTGATCAAATTTCTTATTGTAAAATCTGTGGCTTACACCCAAGTCACTTGAATGCTCCTTTCATGCTTAGTTGTCATGATTATTCTAGTGTCAAAGACTATATATATATATAACAAATTTATTGTTGGCCACATGGCCTTCACAATATACAAGCTTCCCAAACAAATTCATGTTTACTGGACAAACTAAAAATATAATAACAATATTAAAATTATATATTTCATTCAATTTTGATTCAGTTTTCAAATAACTAAAGCTACTTGATCTATCGATTTATTATTATAAACCAACCAATCTATTACTACTATCCCCCATACACATAATTCAGTAGCCCCATCATGACATCTTGAGATATCCAATTACACTACTCCAAAACCTTTCTTTTCCCTTGATGGCTACCCTGAATTATTCACAATGGTGTTTGCATATGTTATATGGGTAATTTTTGCCCTATATGCATATATTGCCATAGCCTTGGTTCTTCTTGGATCGCTATCATTTAACAAATACTGTAATTGTTGTACCGCTGGACGGGATAAATTCCACAGCACAACCTCCTGTAGCTGCCTGCGATATTTAGAGTACAACGGACAATTTCGGACGTAATGTCTCAAGTCCTCAATCTCAGTACCACACAAGCAAACCCGCTCACCATATGGGATTCGCTTGTATCTTCCCCCTAGTACTGCCGTTCGCATAGTTCGGTATCACAAGCTAGTAAAAGCCTGTCTCAACATAGGATCATCTAATTGATATAGGTAGCTTGCTCCTCCGCTAGGGGGTATTAAGTATTTATAATAGCGGGAAGACTTTACCTTATTTGCTGCAGCCCTTAGATTTTGCCTGTCTATATCTGATATTCAGACCTTAAGTAATTTAATAACCTCCTTGCTTACATTATTCTGTAAAAAGGCCTCAGAATAACCTGTCTTTGCCAAGCATAAATCTACACCAGCCCACCACTGATCTATCCCACCTACCCTGTCCTGTATTTTCTCCTTTAGGGCCATGGCAGCTAAAGATGTTTCAGGAGCATCCCTCAATTTTGCCCAGAAGGATAGCATCCTAATTGTAACCGAAGCTGATAAGGAGAGATTTCCTATTTCTAAATTTATAAGTTCCATACTAGTCGTAGGGGGAATTCCTAGTAGTCTCCTCCACAATTCGTTGATTACAACCTCCAGGCTTTTCATTGCATAAGAATCAAGGCCCCATAGTGGTGCACCGTAGAGCATACTCAACAGAATTTTTGTGTTCATAAGCTTTTGAACTGCTTGTATGATTCTTTGGCCAAATATCGCATAAAAAAATGAAAAATTGCCAATGTTTCTGTCTTCATTTTTTGTCTTACAGCAGCAGTATGTACCTGCCATGAACCATTAAAAGTAAAAATGATCCCCAGATATTTATACGACCAAACTTGCTCCAACCTGTGATCTTGAAGGACCCAAGTTCTCCTAATGAATTGTTTTGCAAAGACCATTATTTTTGTTTTTTTATAATTTATCTCCAGTCTCATCTCTTTACATTGAGACTGAAAATCTGCCAGGGCTCTATTGAGTCCCAATTTACTAAGGGATAAGAGAACAATATTATCTGCATATGCTAGTATAAAAATCTTCCTCTGGCCTATACTAGGCAGATGGTATTTCCCAGTATCTGTATGTTTATTTATAATGGAATTCAAATAGATGTTAAATAGAATTGGGGCCAAGAGACATCCCTGTCGCACCCCACGATAACCAACCTCCAAAAGGCTCTCATGTCCTTTTCCTTTAGTATATCTAGCATTTTAGACCATTGGGCCTCATTATATGCTTGCTTTTTCTTATCTATTAAATATTCAAATCAAATCAAATCAAAATCATTTATTGCGAGATCTACGATCATAGCAAACAAACATACAAATCATACATAAATTAAATATTTATAAGCTCTCATCATCATTCTATACTTTCCCACTAGGTCCAGATTGTTGTATTTCTGCAATTTGCATACCACATTCCTCAGTGCAATTCTTGCAAGCCTACAATCTTTATCCCACCAGACCGGTTCTCTCTTAGAGAGAGCATTTCCTTGCTTAGGGGGCCAAGGTGAGTAGTCCTTTTAGTTTGGTCGCAAACTGCATCAAAAAATCAATAGCCTGTATCACCTCCGTGCTGCTCTGTAACTGATTACATAATTCCTTCACCTCCATCTGGCTAAGGAAATCTAATACTTCTGCTTCTATATTTACAGTCCAACGTACCGACCTGCGATAACCCTTAAGGCTTTCTTTCTCTTCATAGGACAGACTTTTATGTGTTGGCTGAGAGGGGCTGCTGTGTCGGAGGCCGAGAGAGGGGCTGCTGTATTGGGATGGTGACCTGACAGAGGGGCTGCTGGATGTATGGAGGGGGCACAAGAGAGGAGCTGCTTTATGTGGGGGGTGGAGGGCTGACAGAGGGGCTGCTGGATGTATGTGGGGGTGGGGGGCTGAGAGAGCGGGGCCGCTGGATGTGTGGGGGCCTGAGAGAAGGAATTATCTCTCAGAAGGAATTGGAGGGAAAAATGATCACTCCCAAAATGGTCACCTATCTGAAAAGATATTAAACAATTTTCCAGATTGTGTGACAATAAAACATAATCAGTGACACTACCTTCAGCAGTTCCTGTATAGGTCAGACCCCCATTACTGTCTCCCTTACAATTTCCGTTCAATATCATAAGAGCTAAATCCAAGGCTAGTTGGTATAGCAGTTTCCCTGCCAAATTTATTTTAGGATCTCTAGATGTTCTATCCGAATTATGATCAAGCAGCATACTATTCATCTCGCTCAAGCCCAAAGCCCGATAGATATCTTCTGCAGATGAACCGATCCTTGCATTTAAATCCTCAGCGAGTATCAATCCATCCCTAGTATATTTAGCCTGGAGAGCTGTAATTAAATCTCTCAAGATTGGGCAAAAAGATTCATTCTGATTTCCCGGCGGATTATAGCCATTTATCAGAAGAAATGGCCTTTCTAATCTTTCTCCACAGATCCTCACCACTAGGGGGTCCGTTCCCTCACTTTCAATTTCTGTCAGTTTCAATTTCCTGTGCAGTAAGCTCAGTATTTTCTGCCATCAAAATCGCTAGTCCTCCTTTAGTTCTACCCCTAAGACCTCCCTGCTGGGCTGACTTTACCCAGGACAGATATCCATTCACAGTTAAATCTTTGGAAGCCCACCATGTCTCCTGCATACATACAACATTGAATTGTCTAATTAATGACATGAACTCCCAAGATCGAGCTTTAATGACCCATCCAGCAATGTTCCATGATATGCAGGACAAACTTTCCTTTCACTTTAAGGCGTCAATCTATCTGTGTTTATTTATTTAATTTATTTATTTATTTATAAATATTTATTAGCCACCCCCTCATGTCTACGGCATCTCGGGGTGACTTACAACATCAAAACACACAAATAAAATACCCTAAAAAATCAATTTAAAAATACACAAACTCATCAATCAGATTTAAAATATCATATAAATATCTTTAAAATCCCCCCCAGCTACCCCATCCTCCCCTCCGAAGGCCTGGACGAACAGCCAGGTCTTGCAGGCTCAACGAAACGCCAACAGACCTGGGGCCAGGTGGACTTCCTCCGGGAGGGAGTTCCAAAGCTGCGGCCCGGCCACCGAGAGCGCCCTCTCCATTGTGGCCCCCTGTTTTACACACGGGACCTCCAGAAAGGCACCCCCGGTGGACCTAAGGGATCGCTCTGAGGCGCGGAGGGTGAGACGGCCCCCGAGGTATGAGGGGCCCAGACCGTACAGGGCTTTATAGATCAACACTAACACCTTGAATCTGGCTTGGTACGCTATAGGCAGCCAGTTCAGAACACAGAGCACAGGTGTTATGTTCTCCCGCTGCCCCATCCCTGTAAGGAGACGGGCCGCCGCATTCTGCACCAGCTGCAGCCTCCGAACCAGAAACAAGGGAAGCCCCACTTACAGAAATCTTCGTTTGTCCAGCATCCTGTTCTAACTGGGTAGTTGAGGAAGACAGCAAAAACACAGCCTGCTGATTTGGACTAGTCAACAAACTTTCCAGCAAAGGCATACTTACATTGTTAGAACTGTCTACCACACTATTATGGGAGAAAATCTCATGATCCTCTCTTCTAGATGGAGTTGAAGTTAGCTAATTTATCGGAGAAACAGCTATCAGAGGCTCAGGATTTTCCTCTCCTTCTGAAGTGTGAGGGTATGTTTAGCTCTGCTTTGATCTAGAGGCTCAATTGATTTCCTTCTATTTTGTATAGGGAATTAATAGATACTAAGAAACCCTGCTCTTCTGAATCAGCAATTGAGCCTATTTTAGGCTTAGAAATTTGACTGTACAGCGCTGACAGTTTATCAAGCAGGAAGCCAGGATCCATCAAACCCTGATCCCTTTATTTTGGGTCTGTCTGCCTTCCTACTATATAACTCTTTTGATTTTCCTCACGGGGTACTACATAGATTAGAGATTTCACAGTATGCTTTTGCAACAAATCTATTTCTGATCTACTCTTTAATTGTTGTTCTATGTTGAGGTCTTTTTTATTCCTTACTGTTTTCCCAACTGAGTTAAAAAAAATTAATTTGGGATTTAGGATGGTATACAAAAGAAGGATAAATACCTCGAGAGAGAAGCTGTTTTTCTCTTTCTAAAATAGAATTTGTTAACCAATTAGTGAAACTTACAATTACATTTCTCCTTATCCTGGAGGCCCCTGCCAATTCTACCTTAATAATATCTTTGCTGGTACTTGGCAGCTGAGTTACTACCCTTAAATGTTCTGCCTCTTCCATAGGGGTACTCCAAAAAGGTAAGTTTCCACGCGAAGTCGGGGCAATATTAAAGGCCAGTTTATTAGAGGCTCTCTTGTGTATATAATGGCTTCTACAGCCCTGATCGTTATACAACTCAAGGATCACATTATCCTCTTGTCCCAATTCAATTTTGATCTCTTTAGAAGAATCCCTTTTTTGTAAATGGTCTACTATAGGTCCCTCCTCATGAGACCATCTTCCCCCTTTTACCTTATGATCCAAAGCCATGTTTTTTTCTTGCAGTTTTGTCAATTCAGACAACTTCTGCATTAATAAATTCAGTTGTGTAAACAGGTATTGTACAGTTTGTGCTGTGATTATAACGTGCTTGGCTAACCACTCATTGGAAGTCTCTGTCTGTACTATGCTCTTTGAAGACAGTGAGGTTAAAATAGGGCTATTTAGCCATTTATGCCTTTCCTCTATTTCTGGTGGTCAGGCCTTTGGTAATTGGGGTGCTGGGTGTCCGTCTCCCCTTCCATCATTGGAAGAGAATGACTTCAGATGCTTCCTTGCAGGGTATAATAAGCCTGCAACATCACCCTCTACTATGGAACCCCCTCCAATTAAGGTGTTTTCCTCATCCTCTAACTGCTCATATCTATTTGATAATTTTACCCCTGTCTGTGTAAAGTAATCCATTTTCCATTGTTTACTTTGGGGGTGGGGGGGGGATAGCTTGTTTACTTTGGGCCGAGACTGTTTGCTTTTGATGGACATTATGATAAGCAAATTCCAAACTACCAAGTCAAAAAAATTTGGGGGTTTCAACAATTATATGAATACTCAAACAAATTGTTGAGTAACACTATTATGCGATATCATCAACAATTTTTCAGGTGTGGAAGACATTCAATACATACATTAAGAATCAATATCTGAAGTTCCAGGCATCAGCAACTGGCATCCTCGCCTGTCTGGCGCCTAAGGCCGCACGCACAAGGGCGCGCTGCCATGGCACGTGCCTATGGCAGAGCCGTAGGCCTCACTGGTGCTATAAGGCTTCTGGGCAGAAGTGGGGGGAGAGGGGAATCCCCAAATAATTAATAGGTCCAACACACCCCTACCCGCTTCAGTTTCTCCTTTCCCATTTGCTCCTGGCCCTCTGATAGTTCCACCACTAACTGCCGAAGCCCCGAGATAATGCAGGCAGCTGCCCTTCCAGGACCCGCTGCTCAGTGCTGCTCTCCTGCTCCTGTCAAAGACAATGGATACAGCCACACGAGTTAGGGCAGGCCTGATCCCCAGGACAGGCAATTGCAGTTGCCACAGTTTGGGTGGGCAAGGGGAGCAAGCTACACGACCTTCCCCCATAGGGAACCTGAGTGGGCAGGCTGCTGTCAGAGGTCCCAACACACCCTGGGGTGGGCTGAGGCGCCAGCCACACACATGGGCACCCAGCCCCACCTACCAGCCCCTGGCCCGCCCACTATTCTGCCCCTAGCTGTGATGTGGCTGTGTGGAAATGGCGAATGTGCCCGCCACAGGATGGGGCAGCACAGGGACTGGGCACATGGGAGGCAGCCCCTTAGTCCGATTCAGGCAGCATACCCTCACTTTGGGCAACTCTGCTGCACACTGTCTCTCTGGCCTTCCCTGGTGGACACATCACGTAGCAGCTGACTGTCTGTCCCAGGCTGGGGTGAACATCTGGCGGCTGCTGGCCATACGATGAACCGCATCGTGGGGTAAGACTACCCAATGTGGAGTAACGCTGCCTAAATTGGGTTAGCATCTCTTGTGGCTTCATCCAGTGAGGATAAGGAAAACTCTAATATTCTGGGTTAAATTAGTAAAAGTTTCAATTTGCTTTTAAGCATTAACTGCTTGAGGCACAGATTTAAACTTTACTGTGGTGATGAAAATTAGCTACCAAGGACTCAGAATCCTTGCCAGAGATCCTTACAAATGAATAACATATGCTGCTAACTACCTGTGTGGTGTTCTGGAATACGTAACTCAGTTCTGAGTGAGCTGTTTGTTTGGTTTTAATCTGAACTGATGATCTCCCTGGAAAATCATCAAATTCCCTTCACCTGCACATTAAGGTGTGTGTGTATTTTGTTTTTTTAAATAAATCTAATCTATTTTAAATAAGTGAAGGTGACATGTTAGCCTAACTTTTCCTGTAATGTAGCCTGCAGCTGGGGGGTGGGGGAACAACATTGGATATTTTCAAATGTGACGGTTCTGAGCACGGCCATGCTTTGATCCTGCCCGGGACGAGAGCCCTCACCCTGGGTGGGATCTGGCCTTGCTGCCGAACAAACGTGCCGGCGGCTGGGGAGGGGGCGAGGAGACAGCGAGGGGAAGTACGGACGTGGTCCACGTGGCCCCACCACCTGTGCTGCTCAGCGTGGCCCGGCCCCCTCCCTAATGGGCGGGTGTGGCGACCTATGTGACTGCTGCTCCTTCCCAGAAACTCTCCGGCCACCAACCGGAATTAGGTAGAGCGGGCCATCATATGTGACAGCCCGCTCTACCCCGGTCCGGAGATGGCTTCTCTGGACCGTGGCAGGGCTAACTCCGGGTTGTGCATTGGCAGGGAGCCCAGCGCACAACCCAGAGTTAATCCTGCCACGGTCTGGGACCTATTTGTTCCTGCCCGTGGTAAACATCTGGCGGGCAGGAATAAACGTGACACCACCATGGGTGGCCACGCCGTGGTAAAGCACGGCCACCCGTGGTAGCATCATGTTTGAAAATACCCATTGTGTATTTCAGTGTTCAGTTAATGAGACCCTGTTGTTTAGTTGGCAGGAATACTCAAAATACGCTAGGTGCTTTAAAAACATGTAAAATATCCTCCCCAAGGAGCTCTCACATTCATACATTTCTATAATGCTTTCCTCTCCCAAGAATCCGTTGTACAACCTTTGGTAAATTTAGTCATGCAGCACTGAGTGATTTAGGAGAGTATTGTTGTCCCCATCTTATCAATGAGGCACAAATTTTAGTACCTTCTAAAGCTCTCAGTCTGTGCAAAGCCAAACATAGTGATCAGATCACTAGGTCACCTTGGTCCTGTTCACCTCCCTTTGCTGGTGGAATTGTTACAGTGGATTGTTCTGTTTTTACAGGAAATCGATTGCACAAGATTCAGAATCGGATGTTTGTGTGTAAACCTGATTGTTTACAGGGCTGTGCGGTAATATAACTTTCTTTTTCCCTAGGGAAATCCTTGGAAAGAACGCAACAGAACCAACAAAGAAAAGGTAAGATTTCAGTGATACAGTAAAAAGTAAGCAAGAGACATTATGAACTTTCCATATTGTGGGACGTGTTTGATCTTGATTTTCTTTATTCACCTTAACCTTTTTAGTGATCACAAAAAGTCCAAAGGAAACCTAATCATGCTATAATGAAAGTGGCTGTATTTCTGTCTCCGAAAGTGAATGTTCATGATGTTTAGAAATTATAAGTTCTTTGTTTACTCTAAACTTGATCTAGGGAACAGTATCTTCCATAGAACTTGGGATGCAAACTTTCATCCTCTGAGTCTTCACATGTTACTTGGGAGGTGGGGAAACATCTGTGATGGCAATTGAGGCTTTCTTCTCATGGGAATTAGTCCACGTAGGAATGTGCTATTCCATTTTTATCCTGCGACAACACCCGCACATGACCGGTTCCCCAAAATGTAGTTTTTCTTGTGGGATAAAAGCGGAATAGCGCATTCCTACTTGCACTAATTCCCATGAGAATAGAGCCGTGATTGCCATCATGGAAGTTTCCCTGCCTCCCAGGAAAAGTGTGAAAGTGGCCTGAGTCCATATATATCAGTTTGTAACACGCGGGGTGAAAACAGATATAACACTAACGCCACTTTGACACCGCTTTAACATTTCTTAAGTATGTTGCAGGGTTGCATGGAAATGTTAAAGCGGAGTTAGCGTTATGTCTGTTTTTGCCCCAGCTGTCATAGTATAACTGTGTATGTATCCACCACATTCTAGATGTTCCTCTCATTTGGTCATGGGTTTCTGGAGCTGTGTAAAGATTTCCACTGTAGTTCATTACTTTACTTTATTCCAAATGTGCAGAATCAGTGCTATCTATGTGTAAAGCTTTATTCTGAATGTGTCATAATATATCTGTAGAATAAAATGTCCTTATATGGGAATTCCCCATTAAGGCCGTTTTCACACGGATGCACTCCACTCCCTCGCACACAGGTGCGAGTGGGGAGGGCACCCATGTGAATGCTGCGGTGGGCAGGTGTGCGGTGGGGTGGTGTCTGTGGGAACACCGTGGGTGGGGGTGTGTGCGCACACCCACACTCCACCTACCTCCACCCACCGCACACCCGTGGAGCAATTGGCCAGAACAGCGGTTGTTTTGTGGGTGGAGATGGGTGTGTGCCCATGCACGTGGCCACCCACGTGCCACACACCCGCTGCCGCCACCGCCCATCCCCCCCACGGCCTGTGTGAAAATGGCCTATGACTGACTTTGATTGACTTTCTGAGAAAAATAATATCACTATTTTTGACCTTTTTATCACAAAGAATATTTGCTAAGGTCACTGTTCTGGTAGTTCTTCACTTTATGACAAATATTAATATTCTGTTCCTCTGGGTTCTTGGATTGTGAGCCAGAATTCCTTTAGCTACTTAAAAACAATTCAAAGTTGGCTGTGGAGATAGGAAATAAATGGGGGTGACTTCATGATGGGGTTGCATGTATGCTCCCTCTTTCCCTCGCTTGCAAACCGTAACCAGTTAAACCAGGAAACGTTCTCTTTTAAAAATTATTATTCACACATGCACACATAAATGTGGGTTTCTATATTATATATGTATATCGAGAGAGCAATAATGATGTTGGACCAAAAATGCTGCTGTCATGCTAAGATGCTTTTTGTCAGATTCGTGTCCCAACCGTAACCAATCTAATATCTGAAGGGCTGTCACATAAAAGATGGAGCAGACTTGTTCTCTGTTGCTCCTGAGGGCAGGTCTAGAATCAGTGGACTCAAATTACAAGAAAGCAGATTTCAGCTAAACATTAGGAAGAACTTCAAAACGGTAAGAGCTGCTCAACAGGAAAACTACCTAGGACAGTAGTGGGCTCTCCTTCGCTGGAGGTTTTCAAACATAAGTTGAATGGCCATCTGTCAGGGATGCTGTAGCTGTGGATTTCCTGCATTGAGCAGGGGGTTGGACTAGATGACCTCTGAGGTTACTTCCAACTCTAAGATTCTATTATTCTAACCACTTGTTAATTTATGATGAGTATTAAATATGTGTGTGTTTTTGTTTTAGTGAGAAGCAATTGGAGTGCTTACTGACACACTGCATCAAAGTGCCAATGCTTGTCTTAGATCCTGCCCTGCCTGCCAACATCACACTAAAGGACCTGCCTTCTTTGTATCCTCCTTTACAAGCTGCTAACGATATATTCTCTGTCGCGAAGCCAAAAAATCCCTCTACCAATGTCACAGTGGTTGTTTTTGACACTTCTAAAGAAGGTAAGAACATGTTTGGATATCATCTCCCAGGGATTGAAATCAGTCCTTGGGTTGGTTAGTGTCACTAGGCCTTTTTCGCTTCCATGGGGTTCCTTTTCCCCCTTCTTGTCTCTAGTCCTAATCAAACCTTTGCACAAGGCTTTTTTCCATAATCCCTCCTAGCTGATTTCTACATGTATGTTCTCTTGTGTAGTCTGGTCTGTGCAGGAGCAAGGTTGTGAACAGATTCCACACAGAAAAGAGTAGGCTTACCCTGAAGGTTTGGGCATGGCTCTTGGCCCTTTTTCTGTCTTTTGCGTCTGCCTTCCTCAGAGCGTTTATGAGCTTTAATTATAGTTCTGCATTCAAATCTATCCTTGGCTATGTCTCCAAAGGTACTGGTAGTTATGTTGTGAGGCAAGATTCTTTGACTGCCCTTTGTATGCCGACCAACCTCCAGCATGCCATGGAGGACTTTTTTTGTGAGTCCATCATCCATTCTCATAAACAAGCTATCTCTTCACCACAGATACTCTTTGAAGATCAATGCCTCAATGCTGCGTGTGTGTGTTTGCTTTTATAAAATGGGTGTGTCAACTTTACTACGTTGAGTTTTGGTTTAATCTGTTCTTCCTCACTTCCTTGAGAGACAGCAATGCATAGATCGAATATGGCTGTGATCATCTTATGGTCAGTTCAACAGTTTGGGTGTTATCAGACAAGATAGCCCACACAAGCTGGGTGCCTGCCTATCAGTTAGGTTTTGCCCCCACCAGCCATGTGGCCGTCACCCACCAAATACGGAGTCCCCACTCATGGTGGGGTTTCAGAACATGTGGAGCCCACTGTGCAGGCAAATTCGGGCTAATGTATGCCCACATCCTGTCTATTAGGTTGTGTGTAGCCTACATGCATACAGGTCCACCAGCACCATAGAGTCTCGGGTGAAAAGCCTAAAGCGTTCTGAGGAGCAACTGCTTCCTGCCCCTCTCTCTGCTCTCATTCTTACTGGCACCTCAAAAGGCCAACACGTGCCAAAATTCAGGCATGCACTGTCCCATCTCCTGCTGGTTTGCAGTACGTTCCTAACACTTGCTCTTCAGAACTCGTTGTCTTCTCCGGAGCGACTTTCACGGTTAGTGATAAGTTAGTGCATCTGGGGGCAGGGGCCTGTGTTTTCACAGATTTATATGAAGGCTTCCATTTATTGCTATCTTAATTTATTTATTTTACTTATTCATTTATTTTAACAATTTAATACCCTGCCCAACTCCACCTCAGGTGGCTCGAGGCGGCTTACAATAAAATCATATAAATATAAAACAACATCATGATTTACAGTAAAATCATATAAATATAAAACAGCATGCCCACCCAATTAAAAAATATAAAACCCACAAAACTCTCCCATAACTCACTCCCCCCCACATAACCCTCCAATTGCCTCACCCTCCAATAAACGCCTGGCGGAACAGCCATGTCTTACACAAGCAACAAAAGGTCAACAGGTCCAGGGCCAGGTGAGCCTCCTCCAGGAGGGAGTTCCTCAGCCGAGGTGCGGCTACCAAGAATGTCCTCTCCATAGTGGACCCCCGATTGACTCGGGGCACCTCCAGGAAGGCGCCCCCAGCAGACCGTAGTGGTTGATCCAGGACCCAGGTGTGAGACGATCTTGCAGATAGGTCGGGCCGAGACCGTGTAGGGCTTTAAGGCAAGAACCAACACCTTGAATCGAGCCCCCCCCCAAAAAAAAAAATAGGCAGCCAGTGCAGAAGATGGAGCACTGGTGTAGTGTGCTCCTGGCGACCTGACCCTGTAAGGCGACGGGCCCCTGCATTCTGCACCAGCTGTAACCCCCAGACTGTCACCAAGGGTAGCCCCACGTAGAGCGCGCTACAGTAGTCCAGCATCGAGGTAACAAAAGCATGAATAAAAGCGTGTCTGCCCCATTATGTGAATTTTTTTCTTTACTGTGTTCACAAGTGGCCAGGAGAGAGCTGATACTCCCCAGGACAGGGGGGAAGGAGAGGGGAGTGTAGGGGAGGAAAGGAACCATGGCAAGCGGTGATTGCAGGAGGAGAACCACGTGCCCTGGAGATCCCTCCGCAGCAACTGCCCAGCAGCAACCTAAGCCAAGAACTCATTCCCTCTTCTCTTTTGAGCAGGAAGGGCAACCATTTGATCAAGCAGGAAGGGCGGGTGGGGTCAGGAGAGGCACCATGTCTGGACGGTGGACTGTGGGGGGAGGGAAGGGAACCACGTGGGGCTGGCGGCAGGCCTGGTGCAAGAATTTTCACCGCCTTAGACAGACCCACGTCCCGCCTCAACAATTCCATCATGGAGCTTACTGTGGCAGCAGCACCTGCAGGAGCTGAGTCGGAACTAAGCCTATGGTCCCTGTACCACAGCTGCCCAGCCAGCCCAAGAAGAAGCTGCTGCTGTAGCAGCAGGTGCCATCCCCAGCCAGCCCCAAAGATGTTGCCTGGCTGGTCACTGGCCAAGAGCTGCCACAGCAGTCACCCCAGCTTGTCTGCCTTGCTCTCCAGGAAGCAGGACACAGGAGCTGGGCGCTCATGGTAGCTGGGCAGCAGCAAGGATGGGTGGCCCGAGAAGAAGGAGAAGGCTATGCTGAGAGTCAAAGAAGACAGCCTGCTGTCCTGCCATAGTGCCTCTCCCCACCTCGCCCAATCGAACAGCTGCCCTTTCCACCCAAAGAGAAGCAGAAATGAGCACCTGCTTAGGTTGCTGCGGCAGGATCTCTAGCTCATGTGGCTCTCCTCCCATGATCACTGCCTGCCATGGTTCCACCCCACACTCCTGCTGTGTCCCCGGGGAGTATCGTGTTGCTGGGGACAGGGGTTCGGGGGAGGGTATTCTGGGCAGCTTAGAGGTGTTGGACTGCAGTGCCTTGGTGGAGATTAAGCTACTCTCACTGGTGCTGGGCTCAGCTTTTATTTTTATTATGATTATTTATTATTAGCAAGCATTTATCCTTTGTCTCTCCCTATGTCCCCTCTCCTTGTCTCCCCCCTCCATGTCTATTAGATTGTAAGCCGTAGGCAGGGACCGCGTCATTCTTATTGTTCTGTAAAGTGCCAGGTACACAGCTGGCGCTACACAAATGCTTACAATAATAATAATAATAATAATAATAACACTAGCAATGTACCTGGTGCTTTACAAAGTAATGGAATAGACACGGTTCCTGCCCTAGGACTTACAATCTGNGGGGAGGATATGAGTACACAGACCTTAGGTAACAGATTGTACTGGATGGAGGGTACCAGCAGGAGTTAGGTGAGGGGAGCGAGGAGTCGGGGAGGGATGAGCGGAACAGGTGGGTCTTGAGGAAGGATTTGAAGGTACGAAGGGAGGGGGCGAGGCAGATGTGGGCAGGGAGGGAGTTCCAGGCATGGAGGGATGCTAGGGAGAACGTATGAAGGCAGTTAGGGGAGCAGGGGAGGCGTGGGAGGGCGAGAGGGGACAGGAGGAGCAGAGTTCATGGACTGGAGTACGGAGGAAAATTAGCGCAGAGGTAGGGGGGAGCAAGGTTGTGAAGAGCTTTATAGGTGAAGACTAGGAGCTTCTGCAGGATTAGTTCAGGAAGGGGAGCCAGTGAATAGAGGAGCGGCTGCACGTGGTCGAAGTGATGGGCGAGGTGGATGACCCTGGCAGCAGAGTTTTGGATGGACATAAGGGGAGAAGAAAGGTGAGAGCAGGGGACGCCAGTGAGAAGGAGGTTACAGTAATCGAGGCAAGAGATGACCAAGTCATGAACTAGGGTTTTGGCAGAGGAGACAGAAAGGGGTGAGTCTTAGCAACGTTATGGAGGGAGAAGCGACAGGATTTGGCAACAGAGTTGATGTAGGGTTTAAAAGAAAGGGGTGAGTTAAAGATGAAGCCTAAGCTATGGAGTTGGGGGATGCGAAGAATGGTGACCCCGTTGATAAAGATCGACTGGGAGGAGGGAGAGGAAGGCGGGGGTGGGGAGATAAGGAGTTCAGTCTTAGCCATGTTGAGTTTGAGTTGACATTGAGACATCCAGGTAGAGATGTCAGAGGGACAGCTGGTGAGGCGAGCTTGAACAGACGGAGAGAGAGAGAGAGGGAGTAGAGAGAGAGAGTTGAGTGTCATCAGCATAGAAGTAATATTGGAAGCAATGGGAGGCAATGAGTTTGCCTCGGGACAGGATGTAGATAGAGAAGAGGAGAGGGTCAAGGACAGAGCCTTGGGGAACACCAACTGAGAGGAGAAAGGAGGAGGAGGTGGAGTTGGCAAGAGACACATTGAAGGAGTGGTCAGAGAGCCACGGAAGCCAAGGGAGTGAAGTGAGTCCAGCAAGAGTGGGTGGTCAACAGTATCAAAGGCATCAGAGAGGTCAAGGAGGACAAAAATGGAGAAGAGGCAATTAGATTTAGCTACAAGAAGATTGTTGGTGATCTTAGCGAGAGCAGTTTCAGTAGAGTGAAGGGGGCGGAAGCCAGATTGGAGGGGGTCAAGGGAGGAGTTGGTGGAGAGGAAGTCGAGGCAGTGATACCAAGTCCCCAGGCAGCGTCCTAATCCTGCCCATCACCATTTCTGGGCACATCGTTTCCCTGCTTCCTGAAGTCTTCTCCATAGCCAGCAGCTGCCTGCAGTTGGACCAGGGGCGGGAGAGCCGCCCCTTCAATCTGCCACCCTAGGCAGGCAGGAAAGGGAAAGGCACTGGAGGGGGTGCGAGTGGAATACAAAATGGTGGCTGGGCTGGAGGGGCATGAATGATGCTCTTTGATTTCTATATGGTCTTCATTTCTGGACAGGATTGATAAAGGGAAACATGCTACAATAATCTGTGAGCGTTTCAGGAAATCTGTAGACTTGCCTATCCTCACACCTAAAGAAAATTTGGTGGTAAATTCAAATGATAATTCTTCTGGGGCAGACACCACCTGCCCTGGTTCCCCCATCAATCAACCCACCAGCCAAAGGACACTAACCTTGTCTGCCCTATGCTCATGTTGGTCAACTCTCCCTGGTTCAGGCACGCCTCCTCCAGTTATACGAGCACACCGCTGCTTAACACTTCTCCGCAACCTTCACTGGTGGAGGAAAATGTGCCCCTGCCAATCCTGCTACCCCCCCAAGAGAGCATGTCTGGCTACTCCCAAAAGGGGTAGGCAGCAGAAGAAATAGACTTTGCAATTAAATAATTTTTATAGCAGCCCCCCTGCCATGGCATTTGGAGCACTTTACATATAACACAACTTTTAATCCTCACAACAACCCTGTGAGGTAGGTTGGGCTGAGGAATATTGTGACTGGCCGAAGGTCACCCAGTGAGTTTCTGGCTAAGGTGAGACTTGAACCAGGGTCCAAAAGCACATTTTGATAATTAAAGTAAAAGTCACTAAATAAATTGATATTGTTAAATAAAGTTATATTTTTCACAATCCATGGTTTCTGTGCTTATACTGGGAAAGGTGGGAGGTTTAGATGAGGGGGCAGTGGAGAATAGTGGTAATGCATAGTGCTATGCTGCTTTAGGGATTGGGGGTGAGCAGGGAAGGGGAGGTGGCAGGTGCACCAAAAACAGCCATGCCAGTGAGGGCGGGGGAGAGAGGAACATGGGGGGGGGGGGGCAGTGGAGAATGGCGGTATTGCATAGTTTTAAGCCATTTTGGGGGCGGGGGCTTTCTCCCCATTCGCCATTAGCAGAGGGAGCCTGGAGTGCAGAGGCATTGTCAGCTGCACTGTGAAGCTCGGAGCTGCCAGGTATGGGTGTGTGTGTGCGTGTGTGATTGTGTGCATAGTGGGCTAGACGTTCTCCTCCTCTACAGCTGCTGCACCTCCTCTCCTTGTTCCCTCCTTCACCTCAGTCGCAGGGACATCAGCAGCAGCTATAGGAGGAGGCAAAGGGGGAAATGGCCACCACCTCCCCTTGCTTGGTGGGTAGTTTTTACTGCTAGTTAGGTGGAGTAGATTTTGCACCTCCTTAGGTACCTTCAGTTTTAGTTTTCATTCAGTGTCCACAATCCACAAACAGTCAGGCAGCCTGCCAAGTCCCAAAGCTGCTTTTGATGTGTCAGTGGACTAATAGCCTTCAATAGCCATTAGTGCGAGATGGCTCGGGGCTATGTTTCCTCAACATTAATGGGTTATCCTCAGCTTGTTAACCACTGAGGGAGTGGGGGCTATTGAGGGCAGTTAACGTTGAGCTGCATCAAAGACAGCTTCAGTGCTCTGAAAGCAAATCTGTTTAATTTGTTGTCCAGTACATATTCTCTAATAAATCATTTAAATGTATCTCAGAATCTGATCTTTCCCAGGATTTTCTTTGCTTAGATCATCCTCAAACAGTCTGTAATTATTGAAAGGTAAACCTCTAATAAGTTTACCTCTCCCTATGTCTTTGCTAGATTCTAGTCTCCTCTGGGTAGGGACCTGTCTCTAATTGTGTTTGTACAGCGCAAGGTATGTGGTTGGCGTTTATATAAATAATAAATAAGAGGTGATTGCTGCAGTTTATGCTCTTGTGGGTTTAAGGGGCTTGAGCAATTAGGCTGCTTTCCTGCCTGCGCTAACGGGTGCTTAGAAAATCGGGAGAGAGGGACGCACATGCAGATCAGGCACATCTCAGGTGCAAATGCCCGGATGCAGGCGATTGAAGCTTTTATGCGGATTACACCCAGCTTTACCTCTCTTTTTCAGCCGACCCAGGCTCTGCCATCTCCATGCTATCTCAGTGTTTGGAGGCTGTGGCAAGTTGGTTATGGCAGAGCAGACTGAAGCTAAATCCCGATAAGACGGAGGTGATGGTGGTAGGCCAAGTGGGGGAGGTGTTGCCTCCTCTTGTGGAGGGGGTGCGGCCCTCCGTGGCCCAGCAGGTTTGGAGTCTGGGGCTGTTATTGGATGCGGGTCTCCGCCTAGATCAGCAGGTGGATATGGTGGTGAAAGCAGCGTTCCACCAGCTGTATCTGGTGCGGAGGCTGCGCCCGTACATCTCCAGACCCAACCTGGCCACTTTGATCCATGCCTTCATCACCTCGAGGCTGGACTACTGTAACGCGCTCTACGTGGGGCTTCCCTTGACACTGGCCCGGAGGTTGCAGCTAATGCAGAATGCGGTGGCCCATCTCCTAAAAGGGACAGGCCGACGAAAGCACACAACACCAGTGCTCCATGCACTGCACTGGCTGCCTGTAACGTGCCGAGCCAGATTCAAGGTTTTGACTTTGATCTATAAGGCCCTATACGGTCTTGGACCTGGCTACCTCAGGAACTACCTCACCCTCCGCGACTCAGGACAGACCCTCCGGTCCACTGGGGGCGCCCTCTTGGAGGTCCCCCACGTAAAGCGGGGGGCTACAATGGAGAGGGCGTTCTCGGTGTCTGGGCCCCAGTTGTGGAACTCCCTCCCAAAGGAAGCACGACTGGCCCCGAGTCTGTTGGCCTTCCGTCGGACCTGTAAGACATAGCTGTTCTCCCAGGCCGTCGGGGGAGGGGAGGCTGGGTTAAACTTTTTTGGGGGGGGCGTGTTTTAAAGCTGTTTTAATGTTGATTTTGTAGATTTCTTATGTGTGATAAATTGTTTTATGCTGTACTGGAAGCTGCCCCGAGATGCCGTGGGCATAGGGGGGGGGCGGCATATAAATACAATAAAATAAGTAAATAAATGTATGCGTTTACAAGTGCGATTGACAGAGCTGGATTTCACAGCTCTGTGAATTACCTTTGGATACATGCAAAAAATGTTCAGTCACCTGCCTCGGGGCATTCACACCTGATCAAAGACGTGCCTGGTTTGCATGCACGTACCCTCTCTCCAGCTTCTATGGACCTGCTAGTACAGGTGTGAAAGCGGCCTTAGTATGGTGATGCAGAAGATGCTGGAGAAGTGGTACAAAAGCTGCATGTTTTGACTGTGGTTTTTGTGAACTGGGAGTGATTTCCAACTCCGTGGCGGGCGACATCCCAATAAAACTGTGTTGCTACTTGCCCGTACATCAGTGAGCCATGGATGTGAGAAACCAGGCCGATGACTGATGGCTTATGCAAAGACAGATTGCTTTCAATTTTCACTAGAGGCGTTCAGTAAAGTATGCAATTTGCTCAATGAACTCAGGGTTCTGTATATAACAAAAGGTTATTTTCAGACACCAAGTTCTGGGTGGTATAAACCCAGGTATAAACTTCTGTGGGTGGACCGGGATAGCAGCGGCGGGAACGCCTCCTAAGTGATATCCCTGAAGAAAGAAACAGCTGAGGCAGCTTCTTCCCATGGTTTGGCGCAGCTGAGAGTCATGATAGGGGGCGGGATGCTGAGAAGGAGGGGGGTTGGTGGGGCAGAGCACAGCAGGGAAGAACACCTGCCTGTCTATTAGGTTTGTTGGGCTAAATCTATGAGTGGGGGTTGCCTGCATGCACAAGAAATACACGTAGGGGATGCCCATTTATAGGCTGTACACACTACACATGTGAATGAGGGCTGCACAGCCAAACCCAGACTCCAGTGGGCTGTCATTTTGTTTGTTTTCACTCTGTGTGTCTGTCTGTGTCCATATCCTTGTTCTAGTGATCTTGGTGTGCCTATTGTCATATAATGACCTAGTATCTCAGAGATTTAGAGATATTGAAAGGCAGGAGGATTTGGCAGTCGTTGGCGGATCCAGTCATCTAAGTGGATACGTCTTATGGACTCCCCAGTTGGGTTCTATGGCCAACTATCCTAGTATGTCAGTGACATTCAGGGAAAAGTATTTCTTCCTGTGTGCCCGGCTTAACGTCTTACCTACCAGAGTTCTTGAGGGCCGATATGCGGATATAGCTTATAGTGACCGTTTATGTTTATACGATAGCCAGATTTCAGAATCAACCCAGCACATATTCTCTTGCCGACTGTATGATTCTCTGCGTATCAAATTTCTGCAAGCCATAATAGATAAATATCCAGGGGGGACAGAGGTCTTTTTAATGCAAGTGGCTCTATCCGATGTTTGCCCTGAGGTCACTTCTAGTGTTATGAAATTCCTGTTGTTTGTTTTTGAACTTAGGAATAAATTCTTAGCACACAAATCTTTGGAGGTCTCTATGGAGGGATATACCTACTAGGAAAGGGCTAGGGTCAAAGGTCTTGGGAATTTCCTTGCCGTTAATACGATTTTAATTTGAGTAGGGATTGTTTTATGAATCCTTAGATTCTGAACCTTTGGTTATGAAGGGATAACCTTTATAATTAGTTGTATAATTTATATTCTTTGTGTATGTATGTTGTTTTTATATGTTTGTATGATGACAATGACTAATGGTCACGTCTTAATAAATCTGATTCTGATTCTATAATGACCTAGTTAGGCAGGTGCCAGTGCATAGATCTTGGGTACATCCAAGAAATTTTACATTTATAATCTTGCTTGAAAATAGTGTTGGGAATGAAAAGTTCATGCTCAGATTGTTGTCGAATAGGAGGAGACCGTTGTTTGCTTTCTGACTCCATTATTCTTTATTGCACCACTCGAAGCTTGTCCTCTCCATCTCCAACATTAAATTCTCCAGGAGTTTTTATCTTGTAAACTTTAACTATGAGGAAATATATTTATAGCGAGAGTGAGATCTTTTCCCTGATTTTGTTTCCATTTTATATCCTGGTGTTTAACAAAAGATTCAAAATTAATAATTCCACTTAACAAAACTTTACTCCTAATAATAAAAATAAGATCACTAGAACAATGAAACACAAAAGGTGAAAACAATTATATCAGCAACAAATCCTCTCGCAAAACAGAAGAGAGAGAAAAGTCAAGTACTGCTTTGGTTACAAAGACAAAGATATGAAGTAGAGAGAGAAACAAAATATTTAGAACAACCACTTAACGCAGACCCAGACCAAGGACAAAACAAAACTTTTCAAAGTGGCATCCAGCAAGGGAAAGACTTGACCCGCAAACATAAACTGGACATGCCATTATATAGAATATTATGACACATACACTTATAATTGACATTAGCTAAAGGATGTTGAAGCAACCTTTTCTTATCAACAGTTAATTCCAAGAAAAGGAATTGTTTATGAAGCCTGGTAGACATCCGTCCTGGATGTTCTATCAACCTACTGTCCTATCAACAATCTTCTCTGACCTGACCCTACAGAATCTGAACTTTCCTCCAGTTAATATCTATCCCACTTAAAGCAGTGGTCTACAGTCTTCACTGGGCATATTGTTCAATTAACAAAACAGTATTGTTCTTTTATTTCTTCTGTGCAGCGTTCATGTTTCCAGTACAAGCACATAAGAGTCACAAACAGTGATTTTCAAATGGGAAGTCATAGTTGTTAGGTCTTCACTTTTTCCCTCAAGTACATTTTAAAGCGATTTCAGCAGGCTGTTTTTAATTGCCAAACCAGTGGCGTGGATTTTCCCTTCTGAAAGGAGAGTAGCCGCCTCTAGGACCTTTATGGAGCCTTCACCTAGGACTCTAGCTTTCCTAAGGGTAACTATGGGTGAAAACGAATGAGAAAGTAGCTGACCGCCTACGATTCACCTGTCCATCTGTTAGGTGGCTGCCAGATGTTTGCCCAGTTCTGCCACAAAGCTGGTGGTCGGCTGCTACTTGTTGTGTCATCCGTAGAAGGCTGTTGACGAAGGATGGGCTGAGGCTAGCCCAGTGGGGCTAATCCAGGCTAATGTGCACCCTCCTGTCTGTTAGGTCCTGCACAGCTGCTGTGCGTGGTTAGGTCTACCAGCACTGTGAACAAGGCCATGATGTTGGCAACCATCAGGCCCAGAAGCAGTGGCCACAGGCTGCCTGTCAGCTAATGGTCCGAGCTGGGAATGAGCAGACCCCTCTCTCCCCTGGCCGCTCGTCAGCTGATGGCACAGTCCCTTTTAGGGAAGGTTTTTGAATGGGTGGTTGCCCAAGCAGCTTCAGGCTCATCTTGATTCTATCAGATTCCTGGACCCATTTCAGTCAGGTTTTTGTCTGGGGTATAGCGCAGAGACTGCGCTTGTGGCCTTGGTTGATGGTCTTTGCCTGGAGATAAACAAGGGGAATTGTGCCTTGTCCATCGTGTTAGATGGAGGGAGGGAATGAGGGTCACCTTAACCCCAGGGGTGGCAGGTCCCAGAGCTCATCCCAGCCCTGCACCATCCTTCCCTCCTTTCTTGTCTTTTGCCCCTCATGGCAGCAGGACCCACGCCTGGGGCAGCAGCGGTAGCAAGCCTGGGTGTTGCATGGATGCCACCCAGGCAGTGGCATGGATGCTGCATCCACCCATGTTCCGGATTGGGACCTGCTGGCAAGGCAGACTCTATGGGCATAGCTCTGTCGAGGCAGAGCCACTGGTTTCCCTGCACTCTGGACATTGGCTGGGAGGAGCCAGGCTGAGGTGACAGCACCTTGGACTGGAGCCATGTATGGCCCCTTGACAGGATTGTTCTGGCCCCGAGTTTAGGAGAAATCTTCTGCCACCGGCCATTTTTCATTGGCCCGATTCTACTTCTGGCTGGTGGCCACTGCTCGTGGGCCATAGTCCTGCCTGTGTGTTCAGTTCCTCGGCTCAACCCTGGGTGCGGTGGGGCGACTGCTGGGAGCCTGTTTCGTGTGTTCTGCTCTCCATGCCAGCCCAACAGGTGGTGGCTGCATTGCTGCTCCACGAGTTGGGCAGGGGATCTGGCGGATTGCTGTCTTGTATGTTTTCACCCTATGTTTATGCTGTATTTACAAGTTCCTTTTGCAATTAATGCTGTACCTTACTCTCTCCATCTAGAAAATGGGTATCATAATATTTACCTGTTTCACAGGAAACTGATGATAAAACATTTAGAGTTCTTTTGACATAGCCACGCTAAGATTATTATTTCATCTTGATCTCAGTCTGAAAGTGCCTTCTTGAGATGGTACTGATAGATCTAGGAGACTGCTCTGTTGGAGGAGAATGAATTCTAGAGATCTTTCTTGAATGTACAGTAGTAGAAATTAGCTCTAAAAGTGGACAAAAGTAAATCCTATCCATGGCAAAAAAACCCAACAACCTATGGTTCTTTAGGACAAACAGGCTGCATCCACCAAACATTGGCGCCAAAGGAGGCACCCTGTTGTTCTGTGTGGTCTAGTGCTGTATGAACGTATTTTCCCTGTGTCCTAGTTGGCTTGCACTGGTTTTATTAATGAGGAAAAACAATTCACCAGCACTCAAGGAGTAACACTGCACAAGCTGCTCCCTGTGAGCGTATCCACCCATCATTGTAGTGCTGTTGAATGCAGCCAATATAGCTAGATATTTGGCACTGATATATCAGGACATCTACAATATTTTCAGGCAACTATAGCTGCCTGAAACTTAAATGCACAACCACTCTTCATTATAAACAGGGGACTGCTGAAGCCCCAATTTTAAGGAAACCGCTTGAGCTACATTGCTGAAAATGTATCCATGGCTATAAGTTGTGAGGACCATCATATGCACAAAGTTTGAAGAAGATCCATCAGGAAAATAAAATGTTATGACTGTTTTAACGTTATTTGGTTGTGGTCAAAATGCACAGCGTCCTCACGATTTTGAATCATCACTATCTCCTCCCTCTGGATGAGTTGAGCCCCCAAACTTCACAGACTTGCAGCATGAGATCAATAACAACCGCTTCTGAAATATAGTAATTGGTGCAGCCAAAACCAAGTTATTATTGAATAAAAAATCAGTTCTGCAGGCTCATGCATGCGCACTTGAGCTCCTCTCTCCTGTCAGAGAGCCGGGGAAGGGCTGCGTTGGCGTCCCCCTGCGAGCTTCGTTGACTGCTGCTGTGGCCAGGCGCCCTGGCGGCGGCGTGGCCACCCCTACCGGTACCCCCCCAAACCCGACCTGCCCTGCCACCAGCCCTGCCCTCAACCCCCCCAAGCTCCGACCTGCCCTGCCACCAGCCCCAACC
>QEPC01006427.1:557297-571726 GCA_003113815.1 Sphenodon punctatus
TGAAGTTAAGAATGTGAGTGTAGACAACATTATACAATTCGTTGTACAGAATGAAGTTCTGTAAAAACAGACTTAATGCACTCTGAAAAAATTGTTCCTTGTCGAATTATGATGATAAATTAAAATTTAATAATGGAAAAATGTGAAAGTTTAGTTATTGATAAAAATGAATAAAAGTATGTATGGCAAGGAATTAAGTACATATATAACATGTATTTTGATGAGGATGAAATGTTAAATATTGCTCAAATTCTGTAATAATTTCTATTTTTTTGGCATTTATGTTTTGTAGAAATGTATGGACTGGAATGATTTTGAACTGTAACTGTACTGAATTTGGGTGGTGTTTTTGTATTTTAAGAAAACTTGTGCATTTAAGGTTTTTTTAAACAGTTAAGTTTTTTGCTTTGGTTATCTTCATTTAGTGCTTAGTGTACAGGACTAAACAGCCTATCATCCTTTAAAATAATTACTTTGTGCAGAACGGTCTCAATACTATGATCATGTACATTTTTTGGGTGGGTAATATTTTAAGCTTTAATTTTCCAGGGTGAAACTTAGTGTTAATAGAATATACTGACATAATGACCAGTGATATTTTAATTCTGAACTATTTATTTTTTCCAGCTAAAGATGCCCACTCTGTAATGCTGAAAGACAGCGGCAGAGAAACTGTGTGGAGGTGTTATTTGGTATGTTCATACGCACTCATAAACTCCTGTTCATTTTTTTACTGCTGTTCTGTTTTTTAAGAATCATTTGTTTGCACTGTTTCCTTAGCTTGTCTGTAGTATAGAATGAAAGCTGCTTAAATAACCCTTGCACCCCAGCTTTGAGGCATATGTTAATCATCCAAATATAACTTTATCTGTCTCTTCTGGAGGCAGATTGAGAGAGAAGTATGTCACTGTGGATTTTATTAAGAAAACCTCACTAGAAATTGTATTTTGCTGTTGTAGACTACAGACAAAGAAGTTCCTGGTTTAGTGTTAATGCAAGACTTGGTTTTCCTCAGTGGATTCCCGCCTACGTTTAAAGAGACAAATCAGCTAAGAACAAAACTGCCTGAGAACCTGGCATCAAAAATAAAACTGGTAAGAATCTTGGAGAGAGAGAGAGAGCAGTTTGAATACATTATTTTGGAATTCTTCATATAAACATTTCCCAGCCAGACTGATGATGAAGCCTAGTGCGTGCATGCCCATAATGTCTAGAGTTGGGGTATTTCTAATTTGTGTCATTGTACTCCTATTTTTCTCCCCACATCCTCATTAAGCATATCTCTGTTATCTTTTCCCCCAGTGTTTTTGAAATAGAGAACACCATCTATGTCAGTTTCTCAGGATTCATTCACAGCAGACTGGTCTCTGTCGCCTCTTGACACTTGTCAGTATGAATTTGACGTTAAGACCTGTACTGAATAGGAGTCAGGAGCTCTGGAATCTGTTCCTAACTCAGTATTTCACTCTCTGCAGGACACACAGTCTGTGTTCTCACCTACCTTTTAAAATAGAGATGGTTCACTTACAAACTAATGGTGGTTTTGAGATGGAATCAATGGTTTTGGAGACAGCAAATGTTTCAGTCATGGCAGGGGCTGGCATAGACTGCAGAAAAGGAATAGCTAGGAGGGCTTTGCTCCTGCACCCTGGAGTCTTGCCCTACCATTGATCACAGACTAAACGGGACTGTTGTTGAACGTCTCTTTTTTCTCTCCCTCCCCCATTTCAGCCAAGTGTGATAACTTTACACAGAACTTATCCACTTTCAGCCAACCCTCAAATATCAATTTAGCCACTAGATGGAGTCCTACTCTTATTCACTCTTCGGCTATTGCTGTGTCGGTCTTGTACAGGTGACCTGCAAATGAATTATTTGGGGTGTGCACCCTTTGGGGACTTCTTTACTTCTAAAGAAGGCCCAAAAGTGTGGAGTTTGTGTTTTCTAAAGAGTTTTTCATTAGAAATGTGGGTCTAGGCTAGATGAGACGTTCGTGACTGGAGAACAAGTGAAGTTGACCTTATTGCCTGTTCTTGCAATTTGTTGCAAGTCTTACAGCAGTCACGTTGTGTAGGGACCAACGTGCACTTGCCTTAGTGCTGTCATAGGCAGAATGAAATGGGAACAAGGTTATTTCCTGACCCTCTCCCACATTCTGAGTGTAAGCACTTGGAATCTGCCTGCTTTCCTGCACAGGGATGCAAGGAGTTGCCAAGTAGGCTCCCTATGCCGTGATTCCATCTTTGTGTGTTTTATTTTAACTCACTAACTGTAGTGAGTGGTGGGCAAATTCATGGCCGTACTGTTGACCCTTTGTCAGCACTTCTATTGCAAGGAACTTCTATTGCATTGGAAGCTGTAATTATTTTCATATTAATAAGCAAAATGGTGAGTTTGTTTTCGTTATATGCATATAGCTTGTTTTACTCCAGGAAGGTGCGAAACCCTGTTCCCGTCTATCAGATCCTGTGTTCCAACAGCTCTTTTGTAATGGGGGGCTTAAACTGTGCTCTCTTGACCCCATTCTTAACACTGACTGTTGAAGGCTGCTAGAGTGAGAAACTCTTCCTTAATTCCCACTCCATCCTGTGAATAGGTACAACGTCCTGATTTCAGAACTGAGGCTCTTATATCCTGGCTGCCCAGACCACCGGACATGCCTGTCTCAGTTGAACAGGTCTCATGGCAGTGAACCTAGGCTTTTAGCCTTCTTGCTTCACCTAAGTAGATGCAAAATGAAACCTCCATTTTTATTTTTAAAAATAAACTTCTGGCAAAATCAGTTTTCATGTCCTGTTCTTGAGAGTATTTTTCCTTAGATTCCGTGTAGACATGTAAATCGCAGTGAGCTTTTTTGCCCTTTTTAAAAAAAACCCCAATAATTCGTTTTGCTCAACAGTTTTTCAAAATCTCAGCACTGAAAAAAGAAGAAAACTCTTGAATTACTCTTGATGTGCCCATGCCTAAACTGGGCAGCTACATTCTCATGTTGCCATAGACTTCTTTTCATCTCTTTTCACTGTGTCATCCTTGCAAATTCCATTGCATGTTAAGCATCTAGCATTCAGACAGTAGTGGTAGTGTACAAAGGGATGTTAGCAGCAAATTCAGTCAGCTGTTCTAGTCCACAACTCTTTCAGAAGAAGTGTGAGGAGAAAGTTAAGGCAAATAGATATTGAATAGTTCAAAAAAATAAATTGGGGAATAGAATGAAAATATCTGCACTTCATTGAATGTATATTTTATATTTATATTTATTTTTCAGATTTTGATGCCGCCCCCTCCTGCTTATGCATCTTGGGGTGGCTAGCAACATCTAAAAATAAAAAACACAAAATCATTACCCATAAAAACATTAAAATAACCCAGGCAGAGGGTGGGGGGAACCCAACCCTAACCGAACCTCCCACCCATCAAAGACCTGGTGGAACAGCCAGGTCTTACGCTGTCTACGGAAAGAGGGGAGGTCTAAGGACAGGCTGACCTCCAATGGGAGGGAGTTCCACAGCCAAAGTGCGGCCACTGAGAACACCCTCCTCATAGTCAACATCCAGGAAACTCAGGGGACCTCAAGGAGGGTGCCCCCGGCCGACCACAGAGGCCGATCCAGGTCCCGGAGGGTGAGTTGGTCCTGCAGATAAGTGGGGCTCAGGCTGTTCAGGGCTTTAAAGGTCAAAACCAACACCTTGAGTTTTAAATGACAAATTCTCCAGGGGCCTGTATGACTGTTGTATTACTAAATAAAGTCCATGTCCACTGATGGCAGCTTTGCCATCCATAGCATTTCCATATCAGTATTTTTGGAGGTTGCTTGCTGCTATCCATAGCTATACTTCAGCTATACAACTACTGAAGGCCAGCCTTTCATCAGTAAGTTAAGATGATTCTCTGGAAGGACTGAGATTTATCAGATTTTTCTAATGACAAACCGCATAAGTCAGGTTGAGAGCTATCGGATAGCTTGTGAGTCAAACCATTGACAGCTTTAAAATGTCAGAGGCATGACAGCTGGACTTGTGTCTGATTGCTAGGGGATGGGGTGGTAAAAAATGGACAAGTGTTGTGTGAAAATGTAAGATTAAATAAAAATTAAGTCTGAGGTTAATTATCCTAGAACTAAATTTACTTGAATGCTTCATGTTTGTTTGGTTTTTTGTTAGCCTGATGTATTTTTAAAGTACTAAATTATATTAACATATCTTGGCCAACTAGGAACCATATATATGCACACAGTAGAGTTTTGTAAAACCAAAAGCAGCAGGACACAGAGTTAAGGACGTACTTGCTGTTGTTCAGGTTGTAAACTCTCTCTTAAAAACAAAACACAGACACACACACAACACCACTTCTCATTTCTTATATATACACTGCACATCTAGCAATCTGTCATATTTGTATTTTAGAAAACCTTTTTGTATCTTGCCACTGAGAGAAACAGATAAATCCTTATGCAGTATAGTTATTTATTTTTTTTTATTTTTTTTAAGTGAAGCATACCAACCTCCTGCCCTTTGCAAGCCATGTTTGCTGTCTCATATAGCATTTAGTGTAAGCCCCTTTTTGTCCTGCCCATTATGACATCTGATCTTCAGAGCAACAAGAGGCAAGAGATAAAAACAGCTAACAGATCAAACAGTCCTTCTGTAAAGAATGACCTTATCAGTGGATTGGTAATCATGGCTGAGGACTCAGAGATCCATGAATGGATTTGTTCTGGAGCCTTTTGTGTCTCAAATTTCCAGATGTTATGCTGATCCTTACATCATTCTAAAATCCTGTGCTGTTACATGCATAGCTGAACCAAGAGTACTTGCTTCTCCGCAAAAGATATAACTTTAAAAAACAAAGATGATATTATTATTATTTATTTCTTTTCCAGCAGTGTACCTAGAATATCAATACTTATAGATGTGTTCCTACCCCAAGGGTTTACCATCACAAATTAAACAGACGTTCATTAAAATGTGAATTTCATTAAGGAAGGTTAAAAGTACTTAACTTATTAATGGAGCAGTTCTAACAAGTCCAGATTCACAGAAGAATAAATATTAATTGGTAATGTGATAATCTCTGACACACTTTATTGCATCCTTTATCTGTTTTCATTATTCAACCTCTGTAATAACTAGTGTGAGAGTAGTATAATAAAATATGATTGAGATTGCCAAGAGAGAGGTTTCTCTTCTGTGGAAATGTGCCAGAAATTAAAGAGTGTTTCTTTGCTTTTATAGTTGCAGCTTTATTCAGAAGCCAGCGTAGCACTCTTGCAGCTGAATAACCCCAAGGGTTTCCAAGAACTCAGTAAGCAAGCTAAGAAGAACATGACTATAGATGGGAAAGAACTGACACTTAATCCTGCGTATTTACTATGGGATCTCAGTGCTGTCAGCCAGGTAGGTAAATTTCACTGAGGAATGTAACATCTGATGTGCTTAAAACGTCCAAGGAGGCAGGCTGCATAAGAAACTATGACCCTTTTTACACTGACTGCTGCTGGAAGAACTGTCCGTGTGTGCACCACTGCCACGGCAGTACAGGGTTACAGGTGCAGACAGGCGCACACCCATTCCTCATGCATCCCCATACACGGAGCAACCTGTGTTTTCGTCGGTTGATCTGTGCATGGGGGGATGTGTGGGTGGTGGGAGCGCACACACGTACCTCCACATTTACACGAGATGCTCCCCTATATGGAGGATGGGTGTCCATGTATGGGAGCATCTCATGTAAAAGGGGCCTATAAGAAACTAGAATTCGTTCTAAAACTTATGGAATTGTTAGGAATCGATTTGATATTTTGGGGGGGCTCAACATGAATGATAAACTCTCAGATAATTAAAATGGGAAAGAATGGCCTGAGGTTTACAAATTTAATCGAGTTGTTTTTTGTACATATTTTAATAATCGTCTGCAAATATGTTGGGTTATTTTAGTTTGACAAGAAAAGGGTATGGTGTCAGTTGATACTGACCTTGAGATAAACATTTTCATGCTGAGAAATGTAAACTCATTCCAGTTAACATAATTTGTTGTGCTTTTTAGTTTATATATTTTCTAGTAGTATATCATGTGGTGGTGTTACAACTGCAGAATATTGTTTTTCTTCTAAAAGTTTTTTTTTTTAAAACACATTTTTCTTTTTCAACAACAAAGAACCATCTCCTGTTGTAAAACTAATAACAAAGACCAGGCTGGTGTTTTATCAAAAGTAAATGAAATAATGTTGCAACGTGTGTTTTCACAGTGGGATTTTAAAAATGTTGACACATTTTTCCTACACCGACTCTATTTTTGTCTCAGCAAATGGGAAGGCAGGTGCATATATTATAGAGATGGAGAACGGTGCTGTCTGTTGACTTTGCCATTACAAAAAAAAATCTGCATTCTAGTTGGCTATAGTATAAAATCAGTTTTGTTATCTAAGTCAATCAAAATCTAAACTAAAAAAATGTTGGCATGGATACCATCATTTCATGCAGGTTTGAATTGTCCTGGCTTTTGACTTAAGGATGCTTCTTAAATTTTTGCACTGTAATGAAAAAAAACTTTACTCCAGCTCGTATTTCCACATAGAAAAATGATGCACCATAAATCACAACAGCTCATGCATGTGTGTTGATATTACTGAAGTGGGAGTATTGATATTTTTGTGTTAACACAGTTGTGGCGTTCACGATGTATATTGTGGTGTTTCAGTTGTTGGAAGTGTATGAGGCTTATTTATAACGGTTGGAATCTGTCCATGGAAATGTTAACTATGAGATGCTTAAGAGTATGTTAAAGATTAATGCTTTCACAGGATGTTTCCTTTTAAAGGAATAGTGTTAGTAACTGTTAATTGTCTTTTTAATAAGGTTTTTTTTTAGGAACTGAATATGGTATACTTTATAAAGTGACACTCGTATGTGACCTACCCAATTGTCTTTTAAAATTGTGATTTTATTTCATCTGAGTATGATCTCTTTTTATCAAAAATATTTGAATTTATTTTACTATGGCAGATGAAATTGACATGCCACTTTAGACAGGTATTTTAAAATAGATTAACAGACTTTTAAAAAAAAAAAGGTTTTATTACACACACGTGATTCAAGTAAACTGTTAGGGTGAAATTTATAGCACAATATTTATAAAACACAGCATATCCAGATCTACAATCTATAGAAAATGCTATTCTCTACCTTAGTATTAAGTGTAAAACAACTTGAAATGCAACATGTTTTAGAATAAGTTTACCACAGGAGGGAGTTTTGTGGTCAGGGGAATAGTTTAGCCTGTAATTATGAGGTACTGTCATGAAACTTTTGACTATTTACAAAAAAAAAAAATTATATTTGAAAAAGTAGGACAGCAATTTTAAAAGTACTTGCACCAGTAAAGCCCCAGTTGACTTCTGTGGTGTTGCACTGGTACAAGTGAATTTGGGATTATTCTTACTATTCTTCCAAAAAGTAAAGATGTATAGAAAATAAAAAACCTCAAATTAATCCATGCTTATGTACCCTTCTCCCTCTTGCTTTAAGCTTCTAAAAAAGAAAAAAGGTTTCCTTATCGGATGATATATGTTAAATTTGCTGGTTTTATAGAAGTACCTTTTCTTATTCAAACCCTTCAATTCCATGTGTCTGAACTATGCAACATTTTGTTTCTCTCATGATATGGATTCACTACGTATCTAGTGTAGTGTACACCTTACTAAGAAAGACGTACAAGAAATTTTAAAAGCAAACAATACTTTTATAAAATATGCTGTTATACTATTTTACCTTTGCAGAATCTAACAATATTTGTAATTCTTTTTATAGTCTAAACAGGATGAAGATATTTCAGCTAGCCGTTTTGAAGATAATGAAGAGATGAGATATTCCTTGCGCTCAATAGAAAGGCATGCACCATGGGTCCGACACATTTTCATTGTCACTAACGGACAGATTCCCTCCTGGCTTAACTTGGATAACCCTCGGATAACAATTGTAACTCATCAGGTAAAAATCTCTTAAACATACCATAAAGTCTTTCTCTTCTAGATAAAGCTTTCGTTTTACTAAATAGCAACCATCTTAATTTCCTCTGTTTTATTAGAACTTAGTACATATTTCTATTTTGCACTGTTGTCTCTCTGGCCAACTGAAGTTATATCCCTAACTTTTTTGTTTCCAAGCAGATGAAAGCCTGTGACTAACCTAAATCTGTCTCAATACATATTCTTATAGAATCCATGTGTATTGAAGGAAAATTAATCCAAGTTGAATATTTTATTTATTTATTTATTTATTTAAATTAATTTATGTCCTACCGCCTCCTGCTGGAAGCAGTTCGTGGCGACTAACAAATATCACAGTAAGAAATTATTCCATAAGGAGTTTTTCAAGACCTGCAAAAAATCAATAAGGTCAGATTGGCTATAATTATTGATGGTGGTCGTGATCCAATATCCCCGGGCACACTGCGCATGCCGATCTCGTACCACAATGTCCCCATAACGGGGGTGCATGTAGTTTGTGTACGTAGCACGTGCCCTAAATAGGCTGCTATAAATCTATTCGGGTGCAAACTTTTTTTTTTTTCCTTTTTTTAAAAGCTTATTTTTAAATTAAATTCTCCCTTAATGCTGCTAAATAAAAATAATCATTGTCTTTGGTTACTATGATCTTGGGTTCTAACTTTCTACTTATTAAGCAGACAGGAACAGAAGTTATAGATAGGATGTGGGAAACTCCTGATTCCCCTCCAGGCTTACGAGTCTATGCAAATCAGTGCAACTTACCTTCTAGTGATATATATAAATTCATGCACCTTGGGCCTGATCCAAAGCACATTGAAATCAACGGACTGTAGTAGGTTTCATATCTGACACTATTTATTTATTTTACACTTTTACCCCACCTTGGTATGGGCGTGTTGGTACAGACCCTGTATGGCGGTGTTGTGTTGGTAACCGAACTGCCCAAACACCCTGTGTGAAAACTGAAAGTCCATTAAAGTGATCTGGGGAAGATGCTAACAACCTATCTCTTCCCAGCTTTTTCTTTTTAATTTTCTTCTTCATCTTATCTGTCTTCTGTCTTCTTCCTTTCATGTCTAAATTATATCTATTCAATATAAGCATGAAAGTCTAATGTACCTGATTTGTTTGTTAAGAAAAACAAAAAACTTGTTGCTGTAGTTTGTCTCAGAATATTCATGAAGACAAATCCTCTGTGTTGGAGGTTTTTTTTGTAATCGTATAGTATATACACTATACGATTTTACAGCAAAAATAAAGTGGATAATTAAAAGCAGGTTTCCAGAAGACATTTAGAAAGTGTTCTGAGCCCATCAGGAAATCTTCAGAAAGGCTTTTTGTGAGACATTTCTTTTTAATCCTTTTATTGTAGGAGATATTTCAGAATGTGAGTCATTTGCCTACCTTTAGTTCCCCTGCCATTGAAAGCCACATCCATCACATTGCAGGCCTGTCCAAGAAGTTCATTTATCTAAATGATGATGTCATGTTTGGGAAGGATGTATGGCCTGATGATTTTTACAGTCACTCCAAGGGTCAAAAGGTAAGTTAACATGGTTTGACTATAAAAAGTTTAGAGACTGTTTCTTCTGTAACCTGAAGTAAATCTGAAGAAATGCTGATATAATAAAAAGGGAAGACTGAACTTTGATATATACTTTTCTGCACTGTAGCATGTTATAGTTGCTCACAAACATTTAACATGCTGATGGTCACATATGATGATCAGCATGTTCAGCATATTTTCTCTTTAGCACACACTTGACAAATACATATCACTAGGAGACAAATGGGGCCACTGGCAAGTGAATGTTTCATTTTAAATGCAAACTTTCACATTTTGTCTTCTGACCATTCTGATTAAACTTCAGAGATGGCGACATGGTGGTTTGAATAAACGTTTATTGGGCCAACTGCTGTTAGTGAAAAAATGAGCAAGCTTTTGGACCACACAGGACCCTTGTAGCATAGCCAGTTAGAAATATATAAACTAAGCAAATTTAGGGTAGGTATATAAGGAGGCAGGAATGGGTGGGAGTCAATAAGACAAGGTAACTGGTGTGGTGTGAGTTAGATAGGGAGAAAGGAGAGATGCCAGACATTCAAGTCTCAGTCTTACCAAGACCACACAACAAATCAGTGAGAGAACCAGAGCAAAAGACAGGGTTTCCCATTTCCCAATTTGGGGCTCATTCTCAAATGACATTTTAGTGAAGTTTAATCCATAGAGATTGTGTGGTTGCCATGCTGGTCCCAAGAGACAGAGATGAGACACGGTGGTTTGAATAATCTTTTATTGGACCAACTGTTGGTGGTGGAAATAAGCAATCATTTGGGCCACAGAGGGCCCTTCTTCAGACATGTAGCATAGCCAGTAGAAATATATAAATTGTCTGTATGTTTACCACTACCCATCGTTCCTTTTCTGCTACACCAATATACAGCCTTTATAGCTGTGTTTCTATGGCTGTTTTTAAATGCACCGCATGGGTGGGGAGATGAGTGTGCAGTCGTGGTGGGTGGAGGTGGGTCTGCGGCCTTTCCCATGGACGCACACCCACTTCCACCCATGGAGCCTCCTCCAGTTTGCCAGATGGCTCCGTGGGTGCGTGATGGGTGGAGGTGGGTGTTGAACGGGAGTGCGCACGCACCCCCACTCACCACCTGTGGCGTTCCTGCAGGCGCACACCCATCCCCCCACTCACCACCACAGCATTTACACAGACACCCCGCCCGCACACCCGGGGTGTGGGGGGCTCCGTGTAAAAACGGCCACTGTGAAAAAGAATAGTACATATCAACTCACTTCATAGGGTCTGAGAATTAACTACCTTATTTATACAGAGGTATGTTTTAAAATTAAATCTATTTAATAAGGCAACAACTGTCCCAAGAATTGATCCTGGACTGTGCCGCTGATCTCATATGTATCATGGAAACCTGGCTGGACAATGAGTTGGGGCCTATTTTGACTGACCTTGCTCCGACTGGGTATTCCGTACAGCGTCACCCGCGATCGGGGAGGGGTGGGGTGGTGTAGCCATGATTTTGAAGGAGGCGTGGTCTGTGAGGAGGTATCCAGTGCAATCCATATTGGGTATCGAGGGTCTCCACCTTGTGTTTGATTTGGCATGTGACAATTTGGGAGTGCTGCTTGTATACCATGCACCTGCCTGTGCAGCAGCCTCCCTGCATGCTCTGGTGGAGGTGGTGTCGAGGGTGGTGTTGCGGTCCTCAAAGACAGTAGTCTTGGGGGACTTCAACATTCCCGCCGATGCTGACCTTGGGGGAGCGGAGCATGAGTTCATGGCAACCATGGACCTGTCCCAGATGGTTATTGGCCAGACACATCGGAGGGGACATACCTTAGACGTGTTTTCCACTGGCCTTGAGGTGAGTGTTCCTTGAGGTGAGCGTTAGTGGGGGAGATAACAGCTGTACCCTTGTCATGGATGGATCATTACCTCCTGCAGGCCTTGCTCCTGGCGCATGTCTACCTCCGGAAAGGTGCGGAACCGATTCGGATGGTTCACCCCCGGAGGCTGATGGAACCGGAGCAGTTCCTGAGTGCTCTGAGTGAGATACCCTCTGACCTTGACGACCGTCTCATCGATGACCTCGTGTTATGGAATACCTTGTTGACGGGCCATCGATAAGATGACTCTTAGGTATCTGCCACCCAAGCGGCAGCTCCGCAGACCTCCTTGGCTTTCTGAGGAACTGTGGGCGCTGAAGCGAGAAGGACGGTGGTTGGAGTGATGGTGGCGTTCTCGTGCTGAAGTCGACAGATTGTGTCATAGAGACAGTTTGTGGGCCTATGGCATGGCTATGCGGGCAGCAAAGGAGGAGTTTTTTGCTGCCCTCATAGTGTCCGCAAAATTCCATCCAGCGGAGCTTTTCCGGGTGGTGCAGGTGCTGCTCAGTCCGGCCTCCCTCTACCTTGGAGTGGAGTCATCTACTGCTCGCTGTGACATGTTCGTGGATTATTTTGTGGATAAAATTGCTCTTATTCAGCATGACTTCGATGTTGCATTTATTACACTAGGGGAAATGGAGGTTATGGAAGTTCCGCCTTGTTCAGTTTTATGGGATCTGTTTCAGTCTGTGACACCCACCAATGTGGTGGATGTTCTTGGGGTGGTCAGAGCCACTTCTTGTGAATTAGATCCTTGCTCGTCCTGGCTAGTTAAGTCCTGCTGGGAGACAATGGGGCCATTGCTGGCTGGCGTGGTCAGCGCCTCCCTTCGGGAGGGCAGAGTCCTGGGCTGTTTCACGGAGGCGTTGGTGCGGTCTCTGCTCAAGAAACCATTGCTTGACGCTGACCTGTCTCAATCAGCTATTGGTCTGTCTCTAACCTTCCTTTTTTAGGGAAGGTTATTGAAGGGGTAGTGGCTCAGCAGCTTGCAGGGGCATCTTGATTGCATTGGTTTTCTTGATCCCTCTGTCGGGATTCCGTCCGGGTATGGCACTTGTGGCTTTTGTGGATGACCTACGCCGGGAATTGGACCAGGGTCGTTCGACCCTGTTGATTCTGTTAGATCTATCGGCTGCATTTGATACCGTTGATCACGAGATGTTGGTGACACGCCTGAGGGACTGTGCAGGGGTGGGCGGGACTATTTTTGAATGGTTCCGCTCTTTCTTGACCGGAAGAACCCAGTGGGTGGTGATTGGGAATTATTTTTCATCATACCGAGACCTCTCGTTTGGAGTCCTGCAAGGTTCTGCTTTTGTCCCCTCTCCTGTTCAACATGTACATGCAGCCACTCGGTGAGGAGATTAGGGGGTTTGGCGTGCGGTGTCATCAATATGCTGATGACACCCAGCTGTACCTCTCTTTTTCAACAGACCCAGACCCAGCAGTCTTGGTGCTTACTTGGTGTCTGATGGCTGTGGGGGAATGGATGAGGGCTAACTGACTGAGGCTGATACCTGACAAGATGGAGGTGATGTTGGTGGGTAAGGCGATGGAGATGGTGGTCCCCGTTATAGATGGAATCTGCCCTCCATTGGTCTCCCAGGTACGGAGTCTGGGGGTGCTCCTCAATGCATAGCTCCACCTGGATGTTCAGGTATAGGCTGTTGCAAGGAGTGCTTTCCGCCAATCACATCTGGTGCGACGGCTTCGGCCGTATGTTTCTGACTCTGACCTGGCCACCATCATCCATGCTTTCATCACCTCTAGATTGTACTATTATAATGCGCTCTACGTGGGGCTACCCATGGTAATGGCTTGGAAATTGCAGCAGGTGCGAAATGTGGTGGCCCATCTCCTGGTGGGACTGGGTCACCAGGAGCATATTACACCAGTGCTCCGTTCTCTGCACTGGCTGCTGGTAGTTTTCCGGGCCCAATTCAAGGTGTTGGTTGTGGCCTAAAAAGTCCCAAACGGCCTAGACCCTACCTATCTGCGGGACCGCCTCACCCCTGGGTGCTGGATCAGCCCCTGCGGTCATTTAGGGGTGGCCTGCTCGAGATCCCCCGTGAGACCTGGGGGACCACGCTGGGGAGGGCATCCTCAATGGCTGCACCGTGGCTGTGGAACTCCCTTCCGGTGGGGGTCTGGTTGGCCCCGGATCTCCCCTCCTTTCGAAGAAGTTATAAAACCTGGCTGTTCTGTCAGGCATTTGATGGGGTGGGGTGGGGTGGGGTTGGATTGGATTGGATATTTTTCCTCCTTTTATGAATTGTTTTAGTTGATTGATTGTAAGCCACCCCGCGCTGCCTGTGGCAGGAGGGACAGGGCAATAAATCTTTTAAATAAATGTTGTGAAGCAGACTTGGCTTTTTTTTTTCTGGCAAAAAAACCAACCAAAACCCTAAATTTTTCTATGTGTTTAGGTCTATTTGACCTGGCCTGTGCCAAACTGTGCTGAAGGATGTCCCGGTTCATGGATTAAAGATGGCTATTGTGATAAAGCCTGTAATAACTCTGCTTGTGATTGGGATGGAGGTGATTGCATTGGTAAGAAAAAGTCAACTTTGGCCTGTTTTTCATAATTCTTTATTGTTTCCAGCATATATGCTATAACAGTTAATAACAAAATTTAAAATATAAAAGAAAAAATAACATTAGCAAACTCCCATTAGGAGAGAATAATATTGCATTTGCTTCATATCACAAGGCATATTAGTTATATCACTAAAAAAGGTATCCGAATAATGGCACGAAAGAAAAAGTACTCCAAGGGAAAAATACCCAGATAGATAACTCAACTCTCAGTAGAATAACAGTCCTTAGACACTTTCAAACTTCTCTCCACAAGCATAAGATAGAAGGAAATTGCCTTAGTTATAGACATATCAGTAGCTGCAGCTAGTACTTTCCTCTTCTCCTCTATAGACAAGGGAAGATTCTCAAATAGCGGCTCAATCCATACTGTCCTTAGGTCATCATATTTAGAACAAGTAAAAATAAGATGGC
>QEPC01006427.1:571826-597964 GCA_003113815.1 Sphenodon punctatus
GATACCTCCGAACAGCCCAACTCTCCCTCAAAATCATGGCTACACCCCCCACCCCCCATAGCTTCCAAACTCCACCTCCCTAACCCAGTCCCTCTCCATTATTCACCTCCCTAATTCCCCAACCACCCCCCTAAACACACTATTACAAGATTTTAACCCCCCTCCAATAACATCCCGTCACCACGCTAATATGCCGAACTTAAAACATCTCAACTCCAATAAGGGCTCTTGTCCCAAGCCACACCAAGGGCCGCACCACGTCCAAGAGCTCTTTGGTGCGGTCTGCAACGCGTGTTTGTGGCGCTGCCGGCAAGCATGCTACTTTTCAGCTCCTGAAAGGGGCTAACCTGGCTGGAAGCCGCTGGGAGAAATCCCTGGCCTGGCCCCCTCTCCCTCTGCCACCAGGAAAGGGGATGGGGGGAGGGAAGGGAGAAACAGTGACAAGGACCCAGGGAATCACCGTCCCTGAAGCCCTCTGGACTTTATTCTTTGTAAAACGCCAGGCACATTGCTGGTGCTATATAAATGCTCATAATAATCATAAGTCAATCTCTCTGCTTGGCTCCGAGGAGGGCGGGGGGTTTGAGCACCTCACTGGTGGCCCGATGGGAGTGGGGCGAGCCCAACCGGCCCTGCAGCAACAGGGCAGAAGCAGCGTGGTGAATGTGGTGGCTGGCAGGCACGCCACTTTTCAGCTCCTGAAAGGGGCCAGCCTGGCTGGAAGCCACTGGGAGAAATCCCTGGCCCCGCCCCCTCTTCCTCTGCTAGTGGGAGGAGATTATTATTATTATTATTATTATTATTATTATTATTAGCATTTATATAGCGCCAGCGATGTACCTGGCACTTTACAAAAAACAAGATAGACACGGTCCCTGCCCGAGAGTTTACAATCTAGGAAACAACAGCAAATTATCCTCAATTTTTTCAGAAATTAGAAATTATAAACACCACTATAAGAGACTCACATGCAACTGATCGGCTTTCACTAGAGCTGTTGCTTGAAAGAAACCAGGTTGTTGCTATTTATTGGTTATGGTATATATTTATGTTGCATTGGAATAAGTGCCTGCGGGATAACAAGGGAAAGATAAAAGTTTTTGGAACATGTACAGGTTAATATTTAACTTTCAGTACCTTGTTGTTTGTTAGAGCATGAAGCCTTGTAGAAACAATTTAGAATCCTTCAAGATGCCACTGCAACATCATATGTAACTTTGATTGAAAGGGCATGCACAATTTTCCTGTTGTGCTATGGTAAGATCATGATTGTGTAGTTGCTATCTGTGCATCATACATCTATAATTTCCAATTTTGTCAAAAATGTGAGTATAATTCGTATACTCATTACAATTATTATAACTGTTTATCTTCGCAGATTTTTCTTCTTGGATGCTCTATATTATAATATAAGGACTCACTGGTTGGTTTTTGAAGTTCGTAAACAATTTGAAGTATAGCCATCAGTGTGGGCTGTTGAACACCAATCTCCTTTCTTTTCCCCCCTGATTTCCCCCCTGCCGCCCCCACCCTTGTAATTGCTTCCTTATCATGCAGCATATGTTAATATGTTCCAGCCTTTTAAAAATATCCTGTTGAGAAAGGGGCTGGGTCCCCAAAACATGTTTGGGTTTTGGAATTCCTTTTGTATTATTGCCATGTGTTTTTTGTATGATTGTCATGAACTATTGGATCTGTATAATTGTCATGAATTATATTGATAGGCAACCATCAGTGTTTTTGCTTTTTAGCATTTATATGTCATCTCTAACTGATAATGTTCTTCTACTTTGTGATTTTTGGATGTGTTACTTTTCCTTAAATTGTAAATATTAGTTTGTTGTAATTGTTTTTATTATTAAATATTTATATACTCTCCTACCTTCTTTGGTTGTGTACTCAGCTTCATAGGACTTTGTCCTTGGGTTGGGGAGTTTTTTCACTGTTACTGGGGTTGTTCATTTTTTGGTCATCTACAAAGTTCAAGTTCTTGTAGATGACTGTGATAAACGACTTGCAACTGACAGTTAATATTTTAATTTCCTTGCCACTTTTGTTTTGTCTTTCACTGACAATCCCCTCCTCTCTCTAAAATGTTCTGACAACAAGACATGGAAAATAACTGATTCCTCTTAAAGGGTTTGGGAGAGAAACTGCAGTGCAGCACACAAATATTTTCCATGAAATGTTTGGCTAGACTTTGATTGCCAGGTTTTCAGTAGGATTTAGAACTAATCCTAGGAAATTGGATACAGAAAGGTTCCACTGAGGAAATGTAAAACATGCACTGGAATTGTTTCAACATAGAGGGAGGAGAGTCAAAGGCTGTAAGTTTGGATATGTATTCTGTCTTTGGGGGAAATATCTTATCTAGCATCTATGTAATTCGATGTTGTTTATATTCTTTCATTAAAATTCCCTTGCTCCAGTGCTTTCGGCTGTTCTTATCATGCTGCTGGCAATTTAAGGGAAATCAGGAAATAGTCAAACACTACATTTAATCTTGGACGCTTTATTAATAGAGTAGTTTTTGTTTTTAAGCCTTGTTCCATAAAATTACACACACAATGTGAATGCAGAAGAATCCTTTTTCTGTATTGTTTTAGAATACTTACATATTTTGGGGGTGATTCTCAAAATTTTCATAAGTAATCCTATACTTTAAATTGAAGTTCTGTTCTGAAAAGTGACAGTATGCAATGCCCCTTTTTATTTAGCTGAACTGTTCTCTCTGCACATTGTCATGTATTTTAATATTTACATGGTAGCACTTGAATAGCCACATACCTTTAGGAGAGAAAGCTGGGGTCTATTCCTTCTCCCAGTATAAATAAAATGAACTAATTTCCAACGAATGCATGGCCTAATCCCACCTCTTTTACATCTTGACAACCCCATTGAGTGTGGTGGGATTGTAATAGTGTAGCAGAGGCTGTAATTTCATGGCCGTGTAATGGGGGTGGTTGTACTGCGGGAAATGGGAGAAGAATTTTGCCTGCACACTTTTTGTTCCCTGCTATTATGTGGGAGGAAAGAACTCCTCTTGATGGTCAGATCTTTTTTTTAAGTTTGCAGGGCTGAAATTTTTGTGCACCCTTTTTGTCTATGGAAATCAACGCTACATCAGATATGGAACCCTACAGTGTTGTTTTAAAATCATTTTTCAGAACAGAAGAGCACTAAGAAAGAAAGTGGTAAATGTCTTGTTCCTCTAGTATGTAAACAGTCATTTGCCAGAATTATAATGTTTGGACAAATCACACGAGTAAACCTTGAAATACTTTTCAACACAACCCTTAGTGTAGGGTTCACAATGTTAGGTGGATAGGGTGTTTTCAGACAAGACACTCCCCATCCACCTCCCACCTACTATACATGTTACAGGGCACCCATAGGGCAACGCTGCAGCCCTGCAACATGTATAGTGGGTAGAGAGTGTCTTGTCTGAAAATGCCAATAGTTTATCATCACTTAATGCTTAGTTCTTCAGCCAATTTTCTAGAGTGGGGGGAATGTTTTAATAACAGGCTTCACACAGTAGCTGTAAAGATTTCAGTGGACTGTTTTTCTCCCCTCTTTAGGTAACAATGGAGGCAGTCGTTATGCTCCAGGAGGTGGAGGAGGTGGAGGTGCAGGGAATGGCCCACCATGGCAATTTGGTGCAGGAATAAGTGGGGTCTCTTACTGCAACCAGGGCTGTGACAATTCATGGTTGGCTGATAAATTCTGTGATCAGGCGTGCAATGTCCTCTCCTGTGGATTTGATGCAGGTGACTGTGGACAAGGTATGTTAAGTATATATTACTGACCTAGCCTTTTCTGTGAGAATTCTTCATAACTGCACATCTCTAGCTTATAGATTTCCTCTTATAAACTTTTCTGGGGGAAAAAATGTGGTACCACTTGGAGAGTGCTTGGGGTTGGTCTTATATGAACAAACCCAAATGTGATTTTTTTTCCCCCCTGAACCTTTTATTGACCATGGGCAACATATTTGGTGCTATAAACAACATAGAGCCTCAAGGAACTTTGCTTTGAAAGTAGAGTTTAGACACCAGGTAACCAACTATGGAGGACTATTGGTAGTGTGCTTAAAAAAATAATAAACCCATACCTCTACACTAGTACAAAAAAGTTCACAGAAATCTACTTTAAGAAGTTATTTGAAGGAAGAGATGATGGCAGGAATGCAAAGAGAGAGAGAGATGTGTGTTTTTACATGGACCTGGCATTGGTCACCCCCGGACCTGCTCCCGGGGTGGCCTGCCCTGTGTCCCCTGCAACCAGCCCCACCTGCGTCAGGTTAACACAGGCCCAGCAGCTGCCACAGTCCACCCGTATGGAACCCCTGTCCCCCACACTGTAGAGTTGCGGGCGCTTAACTTGATGTGCTAGGCTGCCACCTACAGCTCTGAGGTCGCCTGGGACAACCTCCGGCCAAGAGCGGGGCTGCAGTGGCCATCCACAGAGCAGACGGATTGAAGATAGAGATCAAGTATATAATGTCAGGCCAGGGAGGAGCTTGCTCTCTCCAGTGTCAGTGTTGCTTCCAACCTGTAGAGCACGGGTGGTGAACCTCAGGCCCGGGGGCCAAATGCAGCTCGCGGCAAGTTTTTATGTGACTCCTTTCCACTTCTTGGATCTGGCTCTTGGATCCAGTTCTTCAATCACTGAAAAACTGACCTCAGGGGAAGGAAGCAGAGATGTGGTCATGCAAGCAAGGAGAGGGGACAGTTCCATGGCACAGATCCATGATTTGGGCCCTCCTTTCCTTGAGTGCATCCTTTCAGCACCCCCGCCTCAACTTATGTGTGGCCCTCAGAGCTTGTGCAAGTTTTTTAAGTCGCCCCCGGGAAGGAAAAGGTTCCCTACTCATGCTGTAGAGGGAGGGGATTGGTGCTGAAAGACCAAGGAAAAGTGTGGGTGCATGGAGCCTAAGGCCATTTGCCCACATTACAGAAACTAACATTAATCCCTATGTAACGTTTGTTTCTGTAACATGGGCAAGCAGCTTTACTCATCCAGCATGGAACCTAACATTTGTTTTCTCATGGATGACAGGATGTTAGTTTTGTCCTGGATGATACTCACATGAATATAAATTAACGTTAAACTTGAACATGTACATTCAAGTTTAACGTTAAACTAACTTTAGTTTTAAAGGGGGAGGTGGAGGGGGGGAGTTACACAGCCCCCTTCACCCAACCCAGCCCAACAGGTGGGATGAGGTGGGGAAGAGAGTTTAGGGTGACTTACCCACAGTAGCAGCAGCTGCTTCAGCTGGCTTTCCTGCTGGCTCCTGGCCACGCCACCCTGGGATCAGGGGACTCACCTTCCCAGAGGTCCCTGGTGCGGCGGCTCCAGCGGTGCAGCCAAGCTGGCACGCCAGGGCCTTTCTCTGTGGACGTGGGGCAGGCTCCGCCCCCAGAGGAAGCTCCTGACGAGCCGGATCCAGCTGTATTTTATTTCCCCAGTCAAAACAACGGATCCATGCCCACTAAAAAAACTGTAAAATCAACGTCGGCATGCAACCCATGTTGATTTTACTCAATCTCACGTTAGATTAAATTTAACGTGAGATTGTGTAACGTGGGCAAGTGGCCTAAGTTGTAAGCGAGCACAATATGCAAGACTGTCCAGTGGAATATGACTGAATTTGTAAGAGCCTTAACTCCTCTTAAACTGAAGATATTTATAAGATGATAGACTACGGTGTGGCGTAACGGAGCCCACTGGGGTTCACCCCAGCCTCCCGGCACCCCGTTACCCACCTATCATCTGGTACCTTTCCGCTGCCACCACCCAGAATTTACTTAGGCCGCAAGTCTCATCCCTCTGGGGAGAATGAGAACTCTACCTTTTCTTTAAACAGACAGGCCCTCAAGCCAGAATAATTCTGTTCCCAAGTACTGCCGCCGGAGCGTACAGAGGCGTATTCGCTAACACACGCACACAGATCTTTTAGATCANACACACACACACACAGATCTTTTAGATCAGAAAAAGGAATATTACTTTAATGGTATTTTAAACCAAGCATCACAGGCTACAACCATGTGAGGTACTTTGAATCCTTGAGCAAAAGCAATTGATCAGAACACAGTTAGGCTCGAGGGCCCTTTTTGTAGCATCTAGCCTAAACTGGTCCCTCAGATGTAACATTCAATTACTCACAGCTTTAGGTGCGCCTTTGCCTTGCAGCAAAGGGGTTCAGTCCTTAGGTTCAGTTTAGTCCAAACAGGCCAGGAGCCATTCCCTTAGCTCCATTGCAAAAAATCTGTATATCAGAGCAAACAGAAGTCAAAGTGGAAGTCTCCTCGAGAGGTGTGTCTTTGGTCTTTTTAAAAGCCCCCTACCCCTCTTTTGTGATTGGTTCTTGGGAAGTTACCTGTCTGTACCTACTCCAATCAGAGAAAGATCTCCCCAGTCATGCTGGCTGTAGGCCCCTTCCCCCGGTATTGCGAAATCCTGCAATGCGGCTGGTTGCGAAACCAGGCCTAGTCAACATGGAAGCCAGAGTGTCAGTGAAGGTCACATGGAAAGACAGGGTTGCTCCTAGCAGCTTCTGCCACATATGGTGCATGAATGAGGAAAAACGAGTAGGTCATTGTGGTTATCTTAAAGGTAGCTCCAAATTGATAGTTCGATCACCACTTGACAAGTGATATTTTTTTTTTTTTTTAAATGGAGTAGGGACTGAAGGAAAAGTATCAGTTTTTGTAATTTTCTTTTTTCTTCCAGATCATTTTGATGAGTTGTATAGGGTAACACTGCAGCAGAATCAAACCCACTACATTATTCCAAAAGGTGAACACCTACCTTGTTTCAGCTTTGCTGAAATAGCCAAGAAGGGGCTTGAGGGTGCCTATAGCGATAACCCAATTATACGTCACGCTTCAATTGCTAACAAATGGAAGACTATCCACCTGATAATGCATAGTGGAATGAATGCAACTGTGATCTATTTTAACATTACATTTCAAAATAAAAATGACAAAGAATTTAAAATGCAGATAACTCTGGAGGTTGATACCAGAGAGGAACCAAAGCCAAATACGACTTCCACCCAGAAGCCTGAGAATTATGTAAAAGCTACAACATCGGTACCAGAAGCTGAAATGATATTTGAGGATATTCCTGAAGAACAACGATTCCCCAGAATCAGAACGCATCCAAATGGCACAATAGAGAGGTTTCATGAAGATGGTGTAATGGCATCAGTTAATGTGTCTCTTCTTCCTGAAGATGTCCAGCAGGCTCTGAGGAGTCTGGATTTAAGACTAGACAAAGGTGACATCACTCATAAAGGGTACAATCTGTCAAAGAAAGCTGTACTGAGACTTTTTCACATGTTACCAGCAGTGACAAAAACTATAGTGAAGAGAACTCAGGACATGGAAAGGAAAGAGATATATGGTGGTTTAAGAGATCAGAAGAACTTGAGCAATTGGCACAGGACGTACAGGAATTTAATTGATGGAAAAATAGAAATTGCAGAAAAAATGCATCAAACCTTTTCATCAAAGCCTGAATCAATAAAAGGTACTGTTTTCGCAATGAGGGTGAACAACCAGTTCCCATTAAAGAACAGTTCTAAAATGAAACCGGAAGCTCCTTTAGCCCAGAATGTAGGTGATAAAAATGGCTCTCGAGAGAAAATACTGAATGCACTCCTACCAAAGGAAACTCACAAGTCGAAAGACACTGGAATCATAGACACTGTGGAAGATAAGAAAGAGGGAATTGATATCAATATAGAAGTTGTCCCAGGAAGAAAATTACAATATTATGCTGGAAGTGATCAAGGTTTTCTTCCATGGGAGAAAAAGAAGTATTTCCAAGATCTTCTTGATGTGAGTATCCTAGCGGAATAATAAATTGGTACAGTAATAAGTTTGCTTTTGCCTTTATGCATTATTTAGCTGGATACTATTAACAGATAAAAATAATAACATTAGTAGTACCATACTGGGTCAGACCAATGGTCCATAGAACCCAGCGCCTGTCTCCGACAGTGGCCAATTTCAGTCACTTGAAAGAAGAACCCAACAAGTCACAATGGGGTGATCCATTTCCTGTTGTTTACTCCCAACTCCCGATAGTAAGAGGTTACATTCCCCAAACCTATCTGTGGTTAATAGCCGTTAATGGACCTACCCTTCAGAAATGTATCCAATTCTGTTTTAAACTTTGCTATACTACTGGCCTTGACCAAATCTTCTGGCAACAAATTCCACAACTTAATTGTGCGTTGAGTGAAAAAAACAACATTCTTTTATTTGTTTTAAATCTGCTACGTTTCATGGAGTATCCCCTAGTTCTATTACTATTTGAGAGGGTGAATAACAGGTCTTTATTTATTTGTTCCACATCACTCATGATTTTAAAAGCTTCTATCATATCCCCATCATATTAAAAATCATATTAAAACATTTCCTATATTATAAACTCTGAAACGATTAAAATGAAAGATCAGTTTAAAAACCTAACTTGCTGTTTTTTATTTTATTTTTTTATTGTCACCATTTATTTTCCACACTGCTGGTAAGCTGGGAAGTGATAGTAGACTAACAGAGTAGCCTAGCTGACCTTCTCTCTAGCTGTTGTTCATTTAATTTCTGGTTTTCATGTAATAGTAGTAGAGTACATTTTAGGTTCACCTGCCTGAAATGGAAAGTTTAGATTACTTCTCATTTGAATTTATATGTGCACTGTTTTAGGAAAAAATAAAGTAAGATATTTCTTTTTTTTAAAAGCATTTGTTTATAAATGATAATTAATAGTGTATTATTAGGAAAACAAAACTCCTTATCCAGACACGAGTGAAGAGAATACGATGATATGCTCTCCAACATGCTCATTTGAATTTAGATGAGCACTGTTTAGGAAATAAATAGTAAGATATTTCTTTTTTTAAAAGCATTTGTACATAAATGATAATTAATAATTAACTACAAATGGTTTGGCTGAGTTTTGGGGATGCCAGGAAGGAAAAAGACAAAGGACTTCTGGCTACTATTATTTATTTATTTAAATTTATACCCTGCCCTTCCCTGAAGGCTCAGGAGGGCTGCTTTTACTAGTGTCTGGAGTAGTAATGTAAGATTTAAATTTTTACATCTTACAAAGGTAAAAACTGACGTGACTTTCACCCGCTGTAGCCCGGGACCCACCTGTACGTGTGTGCAGGCACAACCAGATGTTGGCTCAGAATTGCTCCAAGTCATGTTGGCAGCTAGTCCAGACTGTGACCTTGGCAAATCTCTGAGGTCACAGCTCGGGCTACAGCCCCTGCACCTGGGCCAGAGTGGGCCATGGCAGACTAGTACATGTGTTCCCACGTGGCGTACCTGCCTCGGGCCGGGGGTCTCCATGGCTGGGCCTCATTGGCCTCCATGGCTGTCTGTCATGGTTGGGGGCAGGGCGTTGGGAGCAGGGCACAGGCAGGGCCGGCGCCCGCACATTTGTTGTACTCCCAGGCCGTGTGGGTGGCGGGACGGCTCTCCCGCTGCGGGCCCGTCAGTGACATGGCCCAGGCCGTATTGCCCTCGATTTTCTGCCCAGGGCAGCCCAGGGAGCAATCCCACTGGCTGGATGTGTTTTTTCTCCGAGCTACAAATGTTATAAAGTACAAAGTTGCAAATGAGTTCTAGAGAAAGGATGGGATATAAACTAAGGGTTTTTCCAGACATGACGCTAAGCCCAGTTTAACCACACTTTAATTACACTTGAACATTCTTATGCATGTTGCAGGGCTGTATTGGTGCCCTATGCAGCCCTGCAACATGCATAAGAAATGTTCAAGTGTGGTTAAACTGGGCTTAGCGTCATGTCTGAAAACACCCTAAAATAACTAACTAATTGCATTCCGAAAGGTAGTTGGTAAAATTCTTTTCCTATTGAAGTCAATAGCAAAGACTTCACTTACTGAAGCCTTCAAACCACTTGCTGCAGCATAGTCTCAACAGTCAGTGGAACTACTCCAAAATAAGTAGTCTGAGGATTGTGGCACTACACTCTCTCTCTCTCTCTCTCGTGGTGCATTTTCTTCACAAAATTTAGCAAATTAAATTAGATTCCACATAAAGTTTAGGCCTAAACCATCTGCCTTTTCAAGATGGTCTAAGGCTGAGTGAAAAATGTGAAATACTTCCTTTGCAACGATGCAAGCTAGGGGTGAGAAACCCCCCAGCAAGGTTTTATGTGACCCCTTTCCAGTTCCTGGATCTGGCCCTTCGATCCATGCTTTTTCCAAGCATGGAAAAACTGAGCACAGGGTAAGGGAGCAGAGATTAGGGAATGCACAAAAAGATAGGGGACAGATCCATAGCACAGATCCATGATCTGAACCCTCCTTTTCTTGAACATACCGCTTAAACCACTTCTATGCAGTCCTCGGTACGTATTCTAATTTTCAAAGTGGTCCCCAGAAGGGAAAAGGTACCCCACCCTGATGCAAGCACTGGAGAGCTCTTGACAGTTCAATGGAAGTTCAATTCACATGTGCATTAGTGTGCAATTTCTGTCATTGACAATATAGCTATGGTGTGCTTGTGGCTTATTTAGGAGGAAGAGGCATTAATGAGGCAGATGTCTTACTTTACTGAAAGTAAATGGACTGCAAGACAGCTGAAAGATACATTTGCAGATTCTCTCCGATACGTAAATAAACTTCTAAATGGCAAATTTGGATTTACATCTCGGAAAGTCCCTGCTCATATGCCTCACATGATTGACCGAACAATTATGCAAGAATTACAGGATATGTGAGTATGCATTTGTCTGAAATAAAGTGAGCCTCCTGTGCACATGTAATTCTGTCTCCTCTGTCTGATGCATTGAATTTATAGCTTGAATTTGTTGTGCATGCAATTTGGGAGGACAGTGTGTGTATCTCCATCAAGCAACGACAATAGCATAAATTATGGTTTTAAAAGCTTTTTATATGAAGTAATTTTTCAGTGGGCAACATTGCCCTTTGTTAAGGCTGCGAAGTACTACATTGACTTTTATTTATCTGGACAGGTTTCCTGAAGAATTCGACAAGACCTCTTATCATAAAGTACGACACTCAGAAGACATGCAGTTTGCCTTTTCATATTTCTATTATCTCATGAGTGCAGTTCAACCCCTGAATATTTCCCAAATTTTTGATGAAGTTGATACAGATCAGTCTGGCATTTTATCTGACAGAGAGATTCGCACATTGGCCACAAGAATCCATGAACTGCCTTTAAGTTTGCAGGTACAATTTTCTAGAAATGTTTCTTTTGTTACTTCATTTATAAAATTCAGTATAATCACAAATAGTAATATTGTGTAACAGTTCCTGCTCTGAAGAATTTACAGTCGAAAGCCCCTTTCTAACGGGCGCAGGTGCATGGGGGGATGGGTGGCTGGTGCATTCCCATGGACCTCCACCCATCTCCACGCATGGAGCATCCGGCATTTGCGCCTGTTGCTCTGTGCGTGGCTGATGGGTGGAGGTGGGTGGAGCGCGGGAGTGCACACATGCCCCACCCACTGGCTGCGGAGTTTGCACAGACGTCCGCCCATCCTGCACTCACCAAGACGTTCATACAGATGCCCCCCCCCACACACACAAGTGGGCGGGGGGGAGGGGTGTTTGAAAAGGGGCCAACGGGTGAAAACAAACGAGATGTGGGCAAGCCCGCTCCCTGTGAGAGCCACTACAGCTGCCACTCCTCAGGTTGGTGAGGAGGGCAGTTCACACGAGCAGCCCCTCCCCTGGTAATCCGGGCATGGGGGCTGCCATCACAGGTCCCTCCATGCCATGGGTTGCCTGAGGAGCTGTCCATACAGGATAGGACACCCAGATCCCTGCTGCCCAGCAGGAATGGAACCCCAAAAAGAGATGCTGCCAAACAGCTGATGCCCCCCCCATGCACACACCAAACAGCTGATCAGTGGTGCTCCTCCAGGTCCCCCCAGTCACCTGTTTGGTGGCCAGGGTGAGCTTACTTCTCTTGGCCCAATCCTCAGACCTTGCTTAGCGGCCAGGTGGAGCCTAGGCCAGCCCATGTGGTCATGCCTTCACCTGGACTGCATCGCTGACCACCTCTGGCCCACACATACAATAGCAGCTGTCTACCCATCCCAAGGTAGACAGGGACAGACATCTAGCAGCGACTTAACTGACAAGCAGGTGACTCCCAGGTTAATCAGGCTACTGTCATTGTTTGTTTTCACCCAAAATTAACAGGAAAGGCAAAGTAGTTACAAAAGTTGGTTGTTTCATGCCAGTTGACAGAGATCAAGTTCAAAGCAAGTACATGACTTGGGCAAATTCACATGTGAAATCTGTGGCAGGGTTTTTGAAGTAAATCTAGGTTGTTTGAGACCCAATTCTGTATTTCTGTAATTTTGAAATTCCCATTCTTGCTGGAGGGCCTCTGTGCATACACACTACGAGGTACCTTGCCCACTGGTGGTGAGTGGTCTGAATTCACAGGAGGGTCCCTGAAGAACCACCACTACAAGTAGCTAATTTTCCTTTTCCTTTTCATTAATATTCAGTGAGACAATATACTTTTAAAAGAAAAGAATATTTCTGCTGCTTTTGTTTTACCATACCTCATTCTCTGGCCTTGAGTCAATAAGGTAATGCATGTCTGACTTCAAGCATATCAGCCCTGTTAATTTCAGAGTCGCTGGGCTACTTGCATGTTTATGAACTTTGCTGAATCGGTGTGTCTAAGAATGAATGCATTTGTTTTAAAGAAATAATCAAGTTTGTTTTGTAACTAATATTTTAAAGATTTTTAAGGAGTACGATTACAGGAAAAATAGAAAACTGTTAAGATCACATCTGTGAGAAAATATGTAATGGTTTCTTTCCTCATTGACAGGATTTGACAGGCCTAGAGCAAATGTTAATAAATTGCTCTAAAACACTCCCAGCCAATATTACTCAGATAAATATCATTCCACCAACTCAGGAAGCCTATTACGATCCTAATCTGGTAAGGAAAAATTTACTCTTAAAAATGTGTGTTTTGGCTCATTTCCCAAACTTGTGTCTGCTAAGTTGTTAAAACATTTAATCACAAAAAACATGGTATGCCTGTGTATTTAATATTACAAAAAGTTAATTATAAAACTTTTTTTTTAAAAAAACAACACAATAAGATAAAGAAATATTCCTCACAGAATAAAAGAATGTGAAAGTTGCTACAGCACTTTCACATATGAGCAGCCTTTTCTTCCCTTCAAGTCTTCAGTTTGCACAGTCCAGCATGGTGAACTAAAGAGGCAACAATGTGTGCTGACGTTCGTTTTCCGAGGGAAATCTTGCTCCAGAGCATCACCTCTACAGCAAGTGATATTTGTTTTGTTTATCTAGACTTAAGATAACTTCCAAGAAGTAAATATGATACTAGCTAGGTATCTACGAATTTTATAGAAAGGAAGAATGATTTCAAGATTGGCAAATGTAGCTATTTGAAACAAAAATTAAATAAAATCTCAAAATCCCTAATGCAAGTGAAAAGTCTTTGTTTTGGTTTCTCACAACACTTTTTTGTAATGTGACTCTGTAGAATTCATAGCAGTGGGGAGTTAAGATTTTCAGAGCCTTGTAGAGCAGATAGGCCTTGTGTGGGTGAGCTGAAGGTTGTCAGATATATACAATGAAGAACCCAAGGGAGATAAGAATTCCAGAACAAGGGCCTTATTTATAAAAACATCCTGCCTCCAGCTGTCTCATGATTTAAACCAAGCACCTGTGAGATTTGAGTATCTCAGCTGTTCAGTGCTCTGAGATCACACAAGTAGAGAACCTGAGGTAACCAGAACCTAGCCCACTCAGTCGCAAATTCCAGAGGCCATCCTTATGCAGAAAAGCACTTAACTACATGCTTAAAATCCCATTGATGCCAATGGGACTAAAGCACATGCTTACCCAGATAGGGATTAAGTATTCTACTGAATTGGAGTTTAAGAGCTTTATAAATTCAAAACTGCTTTATGATATACTGTATCCAGAACTAAACCTGGTGTAGATCGTGAACCACAATGTAATATTTTCCTAATGAGAAACTGTTATACACAGGGTATTATTAAGGTGTAATTCCATGGAAAGTCTATGGTTTTTTTTACTCAAGCTGATCTCACTCATGCCCACGCAGATCTGCTACTTGGGCATGAGTGGGAGCCACCCATGTGTATGCTGCGACTGGAGAGCACGGGTGTGTGCATGCTCCCGTGACCCACACATCCCCCGCTCCCCCACATCCGCACTCACAGAGAAAACTGAGGTTGCTCCATGTGTGGGGATGCGTGGGGTGGGTGGGTGTGTGCCCGTGTACACCGGCACCCACGTGCTGCCCACGCTATGACGCAAGCACCCTCCCCCCATGTTCCTGCGGCTTGTATAAAAATGGCTTTTAGCAAAGATCTATTCTTTACATGAAAAAAGTGCATATCATTGTGGGAAATTCTGCTTCATCAAAAGATTATGATCTTTTCAAAACATAATTTTAGTCATGCTGGAACTTAGACATCCAGAAGCCATTTTGTATTCAGCAAGATTTCATGGTTGATGACTTTGATCAGGTTCACCCCACTGAAGGATCTGATCGTTTCCTCAACAACACTAGTCATAAACAGTCATAAACCCAGTTTTATCCGGATCAAGCCGCAGATGTTTCTTCCTCTTATTGATGACTGAATTCCAGTAAGAAGCTTGATAAACATTAACTAAATATCCTCATTTGATGAAAGAGGATATAAAGTTGGGAATACTAAAAAAAAATAGCCACTGAAATTGAGCAGTTTTCAAAACTTTGTGATCACCACAGTGTGGTTTGCAAAGCAATGCAGTGGTTTATTTAATATTTAAGTTGGTCGGTAAAGTTAAGCTTTAATAAGGAGACATGTAATAAATGGTTGTAATATAGCATTAGAGGAAAGGGTTAAATAGACGCAATCTTAAATTATAAGCGCTCTAAGGGGATTATAACAAAAATGCTAGTAATTTAAGCACTAATGCTTAGTGTACTAACATATCATTTTAAATCCACTTAAAATAGCGACAAAATAGCATCAAATTTCAGACGTTATTTTTGCTTTTGTTGCAGTAGCTAAATTACTAGGAATGAAGCTAACCTCATAAAAGATTTCCTCGAAAGTAGAGTTGACTCCCAGAATTGTTTTTTCCACATAGGTCAGGATAGAAACAATAAGGTTAATGCATATCAGCTGTTCTTCAGAGCATGTGACACCAGTATTACTGGTTAGTATTGACTGGTCTACACTAAAACAGTTCTCTGACTTGCTATGGCTAGTGTGGGGGTTTTTTGGTTTGTTTTTTTGACAGGATGCAGAACCTAGTATAAAAAGCATTACTAAAAAGATACTTTGTGTGCCGTCCTCTGCCACTGACATCAAAAGGACTTTCGCCATTAACTTCAAGGGGTTCTGATTATTTTGCAAATTACCATTTTCTCTGTGGGTCCAGGCCGGTCACTGTGATCAGTCAGCACTCATGGGGAAAGGTCCACTTCGGCCAGCAGGAGGCAGCACTGATAAATTCCACTGGACATGCCCAAAGTAGGACCGCCCCTAGGTCGCCAGTTCTTCTGCTACCTCAGACCAAGCAGGAGTGCAGCACAGCAGCGCGAGCCACTTTTCTTATTTTTTTGGACCCAGAGCTCCACTGAGTCATCACCCGGGATGTGGCAAGTCCCCACTCCTACTTCCAGCCCAACTGCGCAGGAACGGAGAAATGCAGTGCAAAAGACCCCACTCAGCGTGGAGCCCCGCAGACGCATCAGGGCTACCCAGTGGGAATGGAGTCAGGGAGATAACCCTCCCACAGGGAAAACTCCAGCTCTGGTACAGATGGCACCCACCAGAGGCTACACTGCACAGAAGGAGGCCCTGATAAGCCCCTGCCCCCAAACCTCAGACCAGGAAGAAGAGACCATGGGCCTTGCCACCCCAGAGCCTCAGGCCACTGCACTACAGCTGGCGGTCCTGAACAATATGATTCTCTCACTGGAGAAACTAAACGAAAGGCTCTCTTCCCCTGATAGGGGTGGGCCCAAGACCAAGAAGGGAAAAGGAAAGCGAAAGCACACTAGCTCCCCCTCCCACCACAGAGCATACAAGGGCAGATCCAGGGAGGCGGGAAAAGGAAAGGCTCCTGCCAAAAAAGGGAAGATGATGACTCCTGGACTCATCTGACTCCAGGTCAGATAGGCAGACCTCCCCCCAGAGGGATCAGTCAGACCTACAAAGTGGAGTAGACAGCCTAACTTCATAATCCCCTCTCCGAGAGGAGCAGGATTTTAATGAGGAGCAAAGTGACCACTCCCAAGGAGATAGACAAGACACTGAGCACACTGGGAACCTGGAGGAGGACCAGATCCCAGACAACCCGAGGGAGGAGGAGAGAGAGAGGGAATTCTCTGGCTCCTTCAAAGAACCGCTCTTTAGATTCATTAAGAAAGCCCTTCACCTCAGACAGCTAGGGGAGGAAGAACAATCAGATTCCTCAGAGGAGGATTCCGCCAGGGAATACCTGCCAAAATCCCCCAGCACAGACAAGGGATTCCCTATAGATAAGTCCTTCGAAAGACTGATAAGAGCTGAATGGGAACACCCAGGAAAATCAGCCAGACTATCCAGGCACCAGGAATCAGTATACTCCCTTACCAAGTCTAAAGCTGACATGTTCCGGATCCCTAAGGTGGATGCCGCAGCAGCCTCCCTAGCCAGGCAATCCGTCTTCCCATCAGAATGGGATTTGTACCCAAAAGACCCATGTGATAGGGGAATGGAATCCAGCCTTAGAAGGCATTATGAGGCTTCGGCAACAGTCTTGCGAATGGCCATCATGTCCTCCTCATACTGCACCAGAGCCTTATTAAAATGGATGCGACTTGCACAGGATCCAAACCTCACTAACAAAAGGGCGAGGATCCTCTCCTCTAGACTACTGTTAGGTATATCCTTTCTCACAGATTCCACCATAGACATACTCTCTTAGGTGGCTAAGGCCTTGGCTGCCAATGTAGCCACGCACGGATGCCTCTGGCTATGATTTTGGAAGGTGGATCCCCAAGCCAAAAACCTCTTAATATTGGGGACCTTCCAGGGGCCCAAATGGTTTGGTGTGTGCCTGGATAAAGTACTGGAGGAGGCGTCAGATAAGGCCAAAAAGCAATCCCTTCAACAGATCAGTACACAGGGAAGGAATTTTCATCCCTCTGCTAGACCCTCCACATAATTTGGTAACCCCAGAAGAGGGGGATACTATTCTAACCATAGGGATCACAGAGGACGCTCTCGGTGGTCACCCAGAGGTAGAACAGAACACGCACTCAGAACAAACAGTCCTCCTACCAGAAACAGAACTCTGGCAACAAAGACACCTGTCTATATGATCTGTCCAAAGCAAGAGCCCAGCATAGGGGGACACCTACTAGAGTTCGCCCACATATGGAAGGTGGTAACCTCAGACGCATGAGTTCTAAACTCCATAGAGTTGGCTACTCCATAGAGTTCTATTGAGCACCTCATCCTCGCTTTTTCGCTTCCCCAAAATCCTCAAACCCGGAAAAACACTCTGCCATGATAAGCGAGATCAGGAGATTACACAAGATAGGGGCAATCGAACCAGGGACTATACTCCATCCTTTTCCTGGTCCCAAAGAAATCAGGAGACTGGCTGGCAGTCTTAAATTTCAAGACCCTCAACAAGTCAGTACTAGTGCCCCCTTTCCTCAAGAAAACAGAGCGGTCCATATGCGGAGCAATTGCCCCAGGAGACTGGTTGACCTCCATCGTCCCCAGGAAGGCATACCTCCACATCCCAATATGCCCCAGTCATAGACAGTGGCTCCGCTTCCTCTACAACCAGGAGCACTGGCAGTGTCGGGCTCGCCCATTTGGATTGGCATCAGTACCCCAAACCTTCTCCAAGGTTCTTGTGCTTCTGATTGCCAAACTCAGAACAGAGGACATCAACATCCACCCGTATTTGGACGATCTGCTCATCAGATCACTATCGCAACAACAGGCCATACAGGATCTAAGCCAAATCATGGTCGTCTTGACACATGGATTTGTAATAAATACAGAAAAAAGTCACCTCGTACCCATGCATTCCCTGAAACACCTGGGCGTTGTTATAAACACCAAACTAAACTGTATTTTCTTACCTCTACAGAAACAAGACAAGATGTTATCCCTTCTCCAGCAGGTGCTCCAACGACTCATCTTCGGACTCAAATACCTCACAAGATTACTAGGGATGATGGTGTCATGCATTCATATGATACCATGGTCCAGATTCCATCTTCGCCCTCTGCAGACTCCCCTTCGTCAGTTTCAAAGACAGATATGCGAGGGACAGGACTTTCAAGTACAGATACCAAACCATGTAAAGAGGGCCCTGAAGTGGTGGCAGACACCCCACAGTCAGATCCGAACAGAACTGTGTTGACAATGGACGCAAGTCTGTACGGTTGGGGGGTGCATTTGAGAAAGCTCTCTGCACAGGGGACTTGGTCACCAGAAGAAAAGACAAACAGCATAAACTGGCTGTAGCTGAAAGCGATCAGACTCGCACTGCTTCGCTTCTCACCACAGATTCAGGGCTCTCACATCCTGGTCCACATGGGCAACACCACGGCCCGAGTGTATGTAAACAGCCAAGGGGGCCAAAATCCAGTTCACTGTCCAAAGAGGCGACATGTCTCCTCCATTGGGCAGAGTCGAACGTGCTCTCCATAAAGGCAGTACACATCAAGGGACAATCAAATGTGCATGCCGACTGGCTAAGCAGGGGGCGGATCGACTCAGGAGAATGGTCCCTGTCAGACAATGCTTTCTCATTGATAGTTCAAAAATTTGGACTACCAGAGAGAGACCTCTTTGCCTCAGGAGAAAATCATGAGGTACCCAGGTTTCTATCTCGATTCAAACACCCAAGAGCAATGAATTGCGATGCACTCAGCACTCTCTGGGATCAGGAACTGCTGTACGTGTTTCCACCACTACCGCTCATATCCCAAACTATTGCCAAACTACGAAAAGAAGGAGCGTAACTCATACCGGTCACTCCCGGGTGGCCTCGCAGACCCTGGTATTTGGATCTGATGAATCTACAGACAGAGCCTCCCCTCGTCCTACCAGTACACAAGGATCTTCTCACCCAAGGACTGGTTCATCACCCCAATTCCCAGCTATTCAAACTGACAGCGTGGAGATTGAACGGTAATCCCTGAAGGCCTTAGGATACTCAAGGGAAGTGATAAAGATGCTTATGACAGATAAAAGAGAATCCACACGTTATATTTACCAGTATGTCTGGAAGACGTTCACCAAGTGGTGTCAGACTCACGCAGTCAATCCATGCTCTCCGGGTATCAGGAATGTCTTGCAGTTTCTACATGAGGGTCTGAAAAAGGGTCTCAGTCCTACCACTCTGGCCCGCCAGGTGGCGGCATTGAGCAACACCCTGAACACTAAATCTCAGGAGAGGCTCTCACTACACCCTCACATCAAGCAATTTCTCAGAGCCGCCAGACTCCACTCTCCTCCGGTGGTGCATCGTTTTCTATCCTGGGACCTTAACGTGGTGTTGCAAGCACTCTTGCGAACCCCCTTTGAACCAATCCAGAACATTTCTTTGTACTATTTGATGATCAAATTGGCCTTTTTGATTAGCATTATATCCACTAGACATCTGTCTGAACTAGGAGCACTTTCAGTGGATCCAAACAGATGCATTTTTAAGACAGGATTCGGTCTTACTCAGATTGGATGAGGCCTTTATCCCTAAAGTAAACACAGGTCTCAAGAAATCTCTCTGCCTTCTTTCTGCCCGCATCCGAAGCCTGCGTGGGAGAAATTAATGCATAATTCGGATGTCAAGTGGATTTAAAAGGTGTACCTTAAAAGAACCGCACCTTTTATAAAATCCACAGCCTTATTCATCAATTTCAGAAATTATAGAGTTGGAGACAAAGCATTCAAAACGAATGTCTCCAAGTGAATCACAGCGTGCATATCAGAAGCCTGTAGGGCTCAGGACAGACCTCTCTCCCTCAGCAGATCTCAGCACATGCTTTGAGGAGCGCGGCCACATCAGCGGCCTTGGCCGCCAGAGCTGCTTCTGAGGAGGTGTGCAGAGCGGCTACATGGTCACCTCTGCACACCTTTACGGGGCACTACAAAATTCCCATATTGGCATCTGCTGAGGCTACGTTTGGCAGGAGGGTCCTGCAAAGGGTGTTGGCTTGATCGCAGTACTCGAGGGGAAGGGCCTATTTAAGCCGCATTCTGTTCCCTCCCTTTTCTCAGTCAGGGACGCTGCTTTTGCATGTCCCCATGAGTGCTGACTGATCAGAGTGACCAGCCAGGACCCACAGAGAATAGAAAATTGGGTACTTACCTTATGAATTTTCTTTCTGTAAGAGTCCTGGCCAGTCATTCGACCCACCCTGGCTGTGCATCCTTATTTAATTTGGCTCGATTCGCTGCTTAAATCTCTTGTTTCCCTCACTTTTGCAGTTCTGATTGAGGGACCTTTGTTGTAGTTCTTATTGTTCCAGTTCTCTTGTTTCTGAGGGCTTGTCATGACTGGACAGCTGGGGGCGGTCCTACTTCGGGCATGCCCAGTGGAATTTCTCGGTGCTGCCTTCTGCTGGCCGAAGCAGACCTTTCCCCCGTGAGTGCTGACTGATCAGAGTGACCGGCCAGGACCCACCCAGAAAGAAAATTAACCAAGTAAGTACCCAATTTCCTATTCCCCTTCTTTTTCTACACTGAAACAATTAGTCTCATTGTAAATAAGCAACAAATACCATTTATTTCTTTTTATTCCAAGAGCAGAATTTTATTTAATTATGTAGATGGATAGACTCTCTCCTTCTAATGTCTCCTGAAGAGATGTGTGTTAATTTATGTAGCATTTATGCATAAGGTGTAGGTCTTACCTTTGATGTTGTCTGTCCTACTTGTATTTTATTACAGCCTCCAGTGACTAAAAATCTAGTAACCAATTGCAGACTTGTGACTGATAGAATTCGTAAAGCATACAAGGACAAAAACAAATATAGGTATGTGGTACTATCATTTTTATTAAACACAAAATAATCGAACAAGTTCATAGGATGGATTTAAATATTAAAACAAATAAAATACTATTGGTGGAATTTGAAAAGAAAGGAATGGGAGACAAAAAAAAGAAATTGTGCCTCATCTCAATTAAAGACTGATTACTGATAAAAGGATACTTTATTAGTTGTCAGTTTCAGCAGTAACGCTACATCATACTGTATATCACAGTAACACACTTTTCACAAGCACTTTTAACAATCACTGTTGTTTAGTCTGAATTCCTTTTGTTGGATTGAAACTTTATCCTGATCTATGCAACAGTGGGTTAAAACAGACATGATGCTAACTCCACTTGAATGCCGCTTTAACATTTCTTCTGCATGTTGCAGGGCTGCGTAGGGCATCAATACAGCCCTGCAACATGCATAAGATTTTTTAAAGTGGAGTTAGCATTATGTCTGTTTCCACCCAGTATAGACGAGAATAACCCTAGATAGCTGCAACAACTGACTGCATACAGCACGGGTGGTGAATCCCAGTCCTAAGGGCCAAATGGGGCTGGAGCTAGTTTTTATTTGGTTCCTGGCTCTGACCCTTGAATCCAGTTCCTACCTCCAAACACTGAAAGACTGAGCTCAGGAGGAGTGAGCAGAGATAAGGACATTCACACAAGGATAGGGGATGAATCCATGATCTGAACCCTCCTCTTCCTTCACCCACCCTGAACCACGTTGCTTAAGCACCCCTGCTGCAACTTCTTTGTAGCCCTGGGAGCTTGTACTAATTTTCAAAGNATGCTGGAACTTAGACATCCAGAAGCCATTTTGTATTCAGCAAGATTTCATGGTTGATGACTTTGATCAGGTTCACCCCACTGAAGGATCTGATCGTTTCCTCAACAACACTAGTCATAAACAGTCATAAACCCAGTTTTATCCGGATCAAGCCGCAGATGTTTCTTCCTCTTATTGATGACTGAATTCCAGTAAGAAGCTTGATAAACATTAACTAAATATCCTCATTTGATGAAAGAGGATATAAAGTTGGGAATACTAAAAAAAAATAGCCACTGAAATTGAGCAGTTTTCAAAACTTTGTGATCACCACAGTGTGGTTTGCAAAGCAATGCAGTGGTTTATTTAATATTTAAGTTGGTCGGTAAAGTTAAGCTTTAATAAGGAGACATGTAATAAATGGTTGTAATATAGCATTAGAGGAAAGGGTTAAATAGACGCAATCTTAAATTATAAGCGCTCTAAGGGGATTATAACAAAAATGCTAGTAATTTAAGCACTAATGCTTAGTGTACTAACATATCATTTTAAATCCACTTAAAATAGCGACAAAATAGCATCAAATTTCAGACGTTATTTTTGCTTTTGTTGCAGTAGCTAAATTACTAGGAATGAAGCTAACCTCATAAAAGATTTCCTCGAAAGTAGAGTTGACTCCCAGAATTGTTTTTTCCACATAGGTCAGGATAGAATCAATAAGGTTAATGCATATCAGCTGTTCTTCAGAGCATGTGACACCAGTATTACTGGTTAGTATTGACTGGTCTACACTAAAACAGTTCTCTGACTTGCTATGGCTAGTGTGGGGGTTTTTTGGTTTGTTTTTTTGACAGGATGCAGAACCTAGTATAAAAAGCATTACTAAAAAGATACTTTGTGTGCCGTCCTCTGCCATTGACATCAAAAGGACTTTCGCCATTAACTTCAAGGGGTTCTGATTATTTTGCAAATTACCATTTTCTCTGTGGGTCCAGGCCGGTCACTGTGATCAGTCAGCACTCATGGGGAAAGGTCCACTTCGGCCAGCAGGAGGCAGCACTGATAAATTCCACTGGACATGCCCAAAGTAGGACCGCCCCTAGGTCGCCAGTTCTTCTGCTACCTCAGACCAAGCAGGAGTGCAGCACAGCAGCGCGAGCCACTTTTCTTATTTTTTTGGACCCAGAGCTCCACTGAGTCATCACCCGGGATGTGGCAAAACCGTCCCCACTCCTACTTCCAGCCCAACTGCGCAGGAACGGAGAAATGCAGTGCAAAAGACCCCACTCAGCGTGGAGCCCCGCAGACGCATCAGGGCTACCCAGTGGGAATGGAGTCAGGGAGATAACCCTCCCACAGGGAAAACTCCAGCTCTGGTACAGATGGCACCCACCAGAGGCTACACTGCACAGAAGGAGGCCCTGATAAGCCCCTGCCCCCAAACCTCAGACCAGGAAGAAGAGACCATGGGCCTTGCCACCCCAGAGCCTCAGGCCACTGCACTACAGCTGGCGGTCCTGAACAATATGATTCTCTCACTGGAGAAACTAAACGAAAGGCTCTCTTCCCCTGATAGGGGTGGGCCCAAGACCAAGAAGGGAAAAGGAAAGCGAAAGCACACTAGCTCCCCCTCCCACCACAGAGCATACAAGGGCAGATCCAGGGAGGCGGGAAAAGGAAAGGCTCCTGCCAAAAAAGGGAAGATGATGACTCCTGGACTCATCTGACTCCAGGTCAGATAGGCAGACCTCCCCCCAGAGGGATCAGTCAGACCTACAAAGTGGAGTAGACAGCCTAACTTCATAATCCCCTCTCCGAGAGGAGCAGGATTTTAATGAGGAGCAAAGTGACCACTCCCAAGGAGATAGACAAGACACTGAGCACACTGGGAACCTGGAGGAGGACCAGATCCCAGACAACCCGAGGGAGGAGGAGAGAGAGAGGGAATTCTCTGGCTCCTTCAAAGAACCGCTTTTTAGATTCATTAAGAAAGCCCTTCACCTCAGACAGCTAGGGGAGGAAGAACAATCAGATTCCTCAGAGGAGGATTCCGCCAGGGAATACCTGCCAAAATCCCCCAGCACAGACAAGGGATTCCCTATAGATAAGTCCTTCGAAAGACTGATAAGAGCTGAATGGGAACACCCAGGAAAATCAGCCAGACTATCCAGGCACCAGGAATCAGTATACTCCCTTACCAAGTCTAAAGCTGACATGTTCCGGATCCCTAAGGTGGATGCCGCAGCAGCCTCCCTAGCCAGGCAATCCGTCTTCCCATCAGAATGGGATTTGTACCCAAAAGACCCATGTGATAGGGGAATGGAATCCAGCCTTAGAAGGCATTATGAGGCTTCGGCAACAGTCTTGCGAATGGCCATCATGTCCTCCTCATACTGCACCAGAGCCTTATTAAAATGGATGCGACTTGCACAGGATCCAAACCTCACTAACAAAAGGGCGAGGATCCTCTCCTCTAGACTACTGTTAGGTATATCCTTTCTCACAGATTCCACCATAGACATACTCTCTTAGGTGGCTAAGGCCTTGGCTGCCAATGTAGCCACGCACGGATGCCTCTGGCTATGATTTTGGAAGGTGGATCCCCAAGCCAAAAACCTCTTAATATTGGGGACCTTCCAGGGGCCCAAATGGTTTGGTGTGTGCCTGGATAAAGTACTGGAGGAGGCGTCAGATAAGGCCAAAAAGCAATCCCTTCAACAGATCAGTACACAGGGAAGGAATTTTCATCCCTCTGCTAGACCCTCCACATAATTTGGTAACCCCAGAAGAGGGGGATACTATTCTAACCATAGGGATCACAGAGGACGCTCTCGGTGGTCACCCAGAGGTAGAACAGAACACGCACTCAGAACAAACAGTCCTCCTACCAGAAACAGAACTCTGGCAACAAAGACACCTGTCTATATGATCTGTCCAAAGCAAGAGCCCAGCATAGGGGGACACCTACTAGAGTTCGCCCACATATGGAAGGTGGTAACCTCAGACGCATGAGTTCTAAACTCCATAGAGTTGGCTACTCCATAGAGTTCTATTGAGCACCTCATCCTCGCTTTTTCGCTTCCCCAAAATCCTCAAACCCGGAAAAACACTCTGCCATGATAAGCGAGATCAGGAGATTACACAAGATAGGGGCAATCGAACCAGGGACTATACTCCATCCTTTTCCTGGTCCCAAAGAAATCAGGAGACTGGCTGGCAGTCTTAAATTTCAAGACCCTCAACAAGTCAGTACTAGTGCCCCCTTTCCTCAAGAAAACAGAGCGGTCCATATGCGGAGCAATTGCCCCAGGAGACTGGTTGACCTCCATCGTCCCCAGGAAGGCATACCTCCACATCCCAATATGCCCCAGTCATAGACAGTGGCTCCGCTTCCTCTACAACCAGGAGCACTGGCAGTGTCGGGCTCGCCCATTTGGATTGGCATCAGTACCCCAAACCTTCTCCAAGGTTCTTGTGCTTCTGATTGCCAAACTCAGAACAGAGGACATCAACATCCACCCGTATTTGGACGATCTGCTCATCAGATCACTATCGCAACAACAGGCCATACAGGATCTAAGCCAAATCATGGTCGTCTTGACACATGGATTTGTAATAAATACAGAAAAAAGTCACCTCGTACCCATGCATTCCCTGAAACACCTGGGCGTTGTTATAAACACCAAACTAAACTGTATTTTCTTACCTCTACAGAAACAAGACAAGATGTTATCCCTTCTCCAGCAGGTGCTCCAACGACTCATCTTCGGACTCAAATACCTCACAAGATTACTAGGGATGATGGTGTCATGCATTCATATGATACCATGGTCCAGATTCCATCTTCGCCCTCTGCAGACTCCCCTTCGTCAGTTTCAAAGACAGATATGCGAGGGACAGGACTTTCAAGTACAGATACCAAACCATGTAAAGAGGGCCCTGAAGTGGTGGCAGACACCCCACAGTCAGATCCGAACAGAACTGTGTTGACAATGGACGCAAGTCTGTACGGTTGGGGGGTGCATTTGAGAAAGCTCTCTGCACAGGGGACTTGGTCACCAGAAGAAAAGACAAACAGCATAAACTGGCTGTAGCTGAAAGCGATCAGACTCGCACTGCTTCGCTTCTCACCACAGATTCAGGGCTCTCACATCCTGGTCCACATGGGCAACACCACGGCCCGAGTGTATGTAAACAGCCAAGGGGGCCAAAATCCAGTTCACTGTCCAAAGAGGCGACATGTCTCCTCCATTGGGCAGAGTCGAACGTGCTCTC
>QEPC01006427.1:598064-622341 GCA_003113815.1 Sphenodon punctatus
AGCACACTCACTGCCCTTCAATCCCTACCCGCAGCCCCTGCTCTCCCAGCCTCGAGCTCCCCCCAGGTCTGCTGTTGCCCCCTCACCCCCTCCATTCCCCAGCTTCAGTGTTGCTCCCAACCTGCAGAGGAAGAAGATTGGGACTGAAAAACCAATGCAAAATGTGGGGATATGGAGGCTAAGTAGGAATCAAGCACAATATGCGAGACTGTACATTTTTACTGCTTGCTTTTATTTATTTGTCACACTTAAGGCAGGAGCCTTAACTTACAATTTCCATGACTTTTTAGCGCATGAGTGAATTTGCAAGAGCCTTAACTATCGTTATAAACCTTATTGAATACATAATAAGAGTACTGGTTGCAATGTACAAGCTTCCTTACGTAAGTATGGAAACAAGTGACAAACTATTATGAAAACGAGAGCAATTCAGTCTTAAAAAAAGTGCAGTAGCAAGACTTTTTTTATATAATAATGCCATTTTTTAAAAGTCTGATTTATGCTTTTATGCTAAACTAATAAGAATTGTTTTGATGATAACAAGGTTTGAAATCATGGGAGAAGAGGAAATTGCATTCAAAATGATTCGCACCAATGTTTCCCATGTGGTTGGCCAGCTAGATGATATAAGAAAAAATCCCAGGTAAACATTTCTTGACTTGCATGTTGTGTTGATTGGTTTAGTTTTCATTTACACTGCTTCAGACACATCGTTTGTATAGCATGGAGAAAAAGTAAATATTTGGGTGTGAGGCAACTCAGAGTGGAAAAGATTTCAGGTTGAACTTTTGATCACAGATGAAAACTACTGTACTTGCTCAGCTGAGGTATGGGCTCATTTTCATACCATAATTTCTCTATGTCCTTTGTACTTTTTCTAATGAGTAAAGACTTTTAATATGCTGGAAAAATGAAAATCATGTACAATTCTATAAAGTAAGGTTGCCTAGAGCGTTGCCTAGAGTGATCGTAACTTGGTGGAGAAGAGGAGGGTGTCAGCATGAGTTCAAACTGTGGCGATGATAAACACCTGCTAGTTTGTTGCACTCCCCATGCGGAACCTGCAAGTGGCTGCTGATCATGTAGCTAAAATTTGTACTAGCTTCATGAACTAGCTTTTCTGGGATTGTCCTTTTTGTACTTAGCTAAAATTTCCACCCTGTTTGTACATGGTTTTGTTGTGTGTGATGTGTCAGTTGTCCTGACTGCCTCTCATATTGCACTGTGGTGGGCAGACTATAAAGGCAAAGACAGATGGTACTTCACCGTAGAAAAAGTGAAGCATTGTGCGTTTAGGCTGTGAATCTTTATTGTCTAAATGAAAAATACATTTCGTGGTTTTTTTGCAAAACGCACATCATTCTATTCAGATGCAGCAGCTGTCTGGAACTCATTTTTCCCCACAAAGATTAGCAATGACAAAGCATATGTTACCAGATATGATTTCTCCCTCTAAATTAAAAGTAAGGCTCTTGTGTCTTGCAGTATAAATAGGGCACACATCTCTATCCATATAGGGAAAAGGGCATTTTTGTTGCCAAAATTCAGCTTCAAGTGGCCCAGGATACAGTTACCTGGCACACTATATGCTTCTTCAGTTACAATAAACTACACTACCTTGGATTGCTGTGTGTTTCTACTTTGAAAAGTGACACTATGCAAGTGGCTTTGTGAAGATCCATGGTTTATGGATTATAGTGACTTCTTTCCTAAAATCTACCCAGGTTACCAATAAAGATTTTTTTCCCCCGCTGGACTTCTAGCCTTGTAAAAGTTCAGCCTGAGATCTAAAGTTATGTTGTGTTGTGAATGGTGGATACCATGAGTAAAGATTCTTCAAGACAAATTGTTCCTCAGTAAAGCTGATTTATCTCACACTGTCTTACTTTGAGATTCCTTGTAGGTGACATATAAATGGTAATGTTGTACTTCAACACCTAATACAGTACAGTGAAACTCATTTTATTATTATTATTATTAGTAGTAGTAATAGTAGTAATAATTTTATTTTATGTATATCTCACTCTTCGTACCAAATGGCAATTCGGAGTGGCTATCAATCATGTATAAACAATAAAACTAGCAATTAAAATAATCAATAAATAATTAAAATACATCAACATCACAAATCCAGAAACTCTGCACAAAATATTTCCCAATCCCCAAACCCACCTCACCCTCCCCCACCAAATGCCTGGTGGAAAAGCCATGTTTTTCACTGCCGACAGAAGGCAAGGAGATCCAGGCTGAGGCGGATCGCCACTGGGAGTGCATTCCACAGTGACGGAGCAGCCACCCAGAACACCCGCCTGTCAGTCTGAACCCACTGATACTGCGGGTGCTCCCTGACAACCACAGGGGCTGCCCAGGGAATGAGGTGGTCCCTCGGGTAGGCGGGACCCAGGCTGTGTAGGGCTTTAAAGGTCAAAACTAGTACCTTGAATTGGGCCCGGAAGACTACAGGCAGTCAGTGCAGCGCTTGGAGTACTGGTGTAATATACTCCCGGCAGCCCATCCCAGTAAGCAGGCGGGCCACCGCATTCTGCACCAGCTGCAGCTTCTGGACCATCGTCATGGGCAGCCCCATGTAGAGTGCATTATAGTAGTCTAACCTCGAGGTGATGAATGTATGGACGACTGATGAGACCGAAGTCCAAGACACATGGGCGGAACCTCTTCACCAGATGCAATTGGCGAAAGGCACCCCTGGCTACAGCTGAAATATGCGAATCCAGGAACACCCCCAGGCTCTGCACATGAAACTCTAACAGTCGGAGGACCTCCCCAATAATGGGAGTTTCCCCCTGCCTCAGACCATCGACCCTGCCCACCAGTATCACCTCTGTCTTGTCAGAATTGAGCTTCAATTGGCTCAACCTCATCCAGTCCCTGCCAGCAGCCAAACACCAGGACAGCAATGAGACTGCAGGCCTGGGTCAGTGAAAAAGGAAAGATACAGTTGGGTGTCATCAGCATATTGGTGACAATGAACCCCCCAACTGTGCACGACCTCCCCAAGCAGCTGCATATACACATTGTATATAAGAGGGAACAGAATGGAACCCTGCGGGACCCCACATAGGAGGCCCCCAGAGGACAAGGTACAGTCCCTTAGTACCACCCGTTGAGATCTATTTGCTAGGTAAGAACGGAACCATTGTAAAACAGTACCATCCACCCCAGCCAAGTCCTGCAGGCGAGTCACCAACATCTCATGATTCACGGTGTTGGAAGCTGCTGATGGATCTAGTAGTACCAGCAGGGTCATACGACCCGTATCTAGTTCCACCAGGAGGTCCTCAACCAAGACCATAAGCGCAGTCTCCATGTCATAACTCGGTCGAAAGCCAGACTGCCGGGGATCAATTTATACCCCGCCATTTCCTAAAAATGGTTCAGGGCAGCTTCCAAAATGAAAAAAACCAACAATAATACTATAAAACAAGCATAGGGGAAAAATCTCCCTCCAAAACTTTCCATCCCTCCCCATTCTCAACCTTCCTTCCCCACTTGGAGGAGGGGGGGGGCAGGGCACACGGCCAGGACTTCTGGGCCCGGCGCGACCAAAAGCAGCCTGCTGCCCAGTAGCGCTAAAGGGCCCTTAGGCAGTGCCCTTAGCAGGACCGAGGGGGCTGCTGGGTTATCAATAGCGAGCAAGGATATAGCTGTTTTTAGGAGGAAAGGGGTGGTGGTGGGATGGCGTGTTTGTCTTGTGGGGAGGGTGAGGGGATTGGGTTAGGGGGGAGGGACTGACCCCCTCAGTGTGAGAGAGGGGTGCAACCCCTTGGGGACAGAAGGTTACCCTCCTATATATAAGGAGGATAGGGGGTATTTTGGGGGTCTCCCTCAGGGGGCTGGCATGACAGCTTTTGGGGGGGACAGACCGGGGGGGGCCCCACGGCCATAGGGGTCGTGATGGGCCAGGGGAACTATGGTCCCTCTGGGAGGCGAGTTCGATCTGGGAGGCAGGACAGATGTTATATACTTGTCCCACTTCATGGCCCCCAGGCAGGTGGTGAGGTGATCGGGAATGAGAGAGCCCCTGGCCTGGGCTTACTGCTGGTAAATGCGAGGTCGGTAGCTAATAAGAACTACGGTCCGGGAGATGATCCTGGACCAGGTGGCCGACCTCACATGTATTACGGAGACCTGCCTGGATACTGAGTCGGGGCCTATGTTGGCTGACCTTGTTCCAGCTGGGTACTCCGTACAGAATCAGCCATGGTTGGGGGTGGGGGTATAACCATTATTTTTAAGGATACACTGTCTGTGAGGAGATTTCCTGTGCAATTTATCATGAGTATAGAAGACCTTCATCTGGTGTTGGATTTGGATGGAGACAGAGTGGGGATACTGCTGATATACTGGCCACCCATCTGTGCAGCAGCATCCCTGCCCGCACTGACCGAGCTGGTGTCAGAGGTGGTCTTGCGGTCCCCCAGGGTGATAGTCCTGTGGGACTTCAACATCCATGCTGACGCCAATGTTTGACCTTGTTGATCCTGTTGGATCTCTCAGCTGTGTTTGAAACCGTTGATCACGAGTTGTTGACCACCAGCCAGGGATTGGCAGGAACTTTCTTGACTGGTTCCACTCTTTCCTGGCTAGGAGAACCCAGTGTGTGTCCTGGGTGATTTTTCATCTTCTCCCCAAGATCTCACGTGTGAGGTCCTGCAGGGTTCCATCTTGTCCCCCTCTCTTGTTCAGTGTGTATATGCAGCCTTTGGGGGAGGTTGTCAGGGAATTTGGTGTACGGTGTCATCAATATGCTGATGACACCCAGCTATATCTCTCCTTTTCATCAGACTCGGGCCTGGCAGTCTCGGTGCTTACCCGGTGTTTGGCAGCTGTGGGGGATTGGATGAGGGCGAGCCGCCTGAAGTTAAATCGCGACAAGATGGAGGTGATGGTTGTGGGCAGGGCCGGGCAAGTAGTGGCCCCCATTATTGATGTGGTCCGCCCTGCCCTAGTATCTTCGGTTCGGAGTCTGGGGGTGCTCCTGGACCTGCAACTTCGCCTGGATGTCCAGGTGGCAGCTGTGGTGAAGGGGGCATTTCACCAGTTACATCTGGTGCGTCCGCTTCGGCCGTATGTCTTGGACTCGGATCTGGCCACGATCGTCCATGCTTTTATTACCCCAAGACTGTACTTCTGTAACACACACTACGTGGGGCTACCCTTGGTGCTGGTTCGGAGGCTGCAGCTGGTGCAGAACGCGGCGGCTCGTCTCCTAACAGGGACGGGCCGACACGAGCACATCACACCGGTGCTTCGCGCTCTGTGCTGGCTGCCGATAGTATTCTGGACCCAATTCAAGGTGTTGGTACTGACCTTTAAAGCCCTAAACGGCCTGGGCCCCACTTACCTGCAGGGCCGCATCACTCTCCGGGTCCTGGATTGGCCCCTGCGGTCGGCCGGAAGCACCCTCCTTGAGATCCCCCAGGTCTCTCGGGTATCGACCTCGTGGAGGGCGTTCTCTGTGGCTGCGCCGCAGCTGTGGAATTCCCTCCCATCGGAGGTCTGCCTGACCACCTTATCTCTTTTCATAGATAATGTAAGACCTGGCTGTTCCACCATGCTTTCCCTGAGGGAGGTGGGTTGGGTTAGGCTGGGGTGGGGGGGATAAACTGTTTTTATTATGAGATTTTAATTGTATTTATTGAAATTGTTTTAACATGTTTTTAGATGCCCCGAGATGCTTTTAGCAGGAGGGGACGGCATACAAATTTTATTAAACTATTATTAAACTTAAACTCCCTTTTCTCTCACCGAGAGGAATGGCTCCTCCCTCTTGCAGAGGGGCCTTGGCTAAACTTCAAACCTTCTCTTCCATATTGTCACTCGTTCCCCCATCTCTCACCCAGGAGAGTGAGTTCCACCCACATAATCCCATATTTCACCTTCTGCCCTGTCTCCCTATGTATTCTCCACCCCATCCCCCATAAAAACATTAAAAATACAAGCTAAAAACTAGAAAAACCCTAACCAGCCTCCAGCCACAAACGGCCACCAAGACAGCTGATAGATAGATGGAGGGAGGGGGTGGAGCAGCCCCAGGTGTTTCAAGTCCAGCCCCTATAGCAGGGGTGGGGAACCTCCGGGCCACTTGCAGCCCCTGGGGTGATTTCTTCCGGTCTGCTTCCTTGTCACCCTGCTTCAATGGTGTGAAGCCCGGTACCTGCCTCTTGGTGGCCCGCAAAGACTTTTGCAGGCTGCACACGTTCACTATCAAGCAAGCCCAAGCCCCAACCCTCAGAAGCAGCCTGGCCGGGGGGGTGGAGGGTGAGGAAGTACCACCACCGTCCACCTGCCTGGGTGCCCCACTGACCCTGCCTTCTGCCACGCTGCTGGCCCGCGCCACCCACCCGCCTGCTATCCTGCTGCTGCCGCCGATGTTGCTGCTTGTAAATGTCCCTCCACGCACACCAGAGGCAGCCATATCCTGAATCTGGCATGCTGGGAAATGTAGTTCCAGCACGTCAGATTCAGGAAATGGGTGAGGGACGTTTGCAAGCAGCAACATCAACAGCAGCAGCAACAGTGTACATGTGAGTGTGTTTGAATGAATGAGTGTGTCTTTGAATAACTCTGTGTGTGTCTTTGAATGGCTCTGTGTGTGCGGGCACACACCCCATCCTGTCGTTCATCCCCCAGCTCCTGGCAGTCAGAGCAGCCTTCTCTGTGCCCAGCCAAGAATTTTCTTTGGGGAGGGGGAGGCATGCCCTGCCCACAGGAGCCCTGCCCCTTGATGTTTCCTTTCTCCCCCTGCCCTTTCCCAAGCATAGGAAGAGACAGAGACTAGGAGGGGAGAAGAGAACTTGGATCACTGCCATTTTTAAAACATACTCATTAATTTATTATTTATTTTAAATTAATCTGCTAGTTAGTCTCAGTTAATTTTAATTTATTTATAATTGATTTTGACGTGCAGCCTCTGGCATGTTCGGGGACCAACAATGTGGCCCCCGGACTCAAAAAGGTTCCCCACCCCTGCCCTACAGCAAACCCTCCTTTTGACTGCAAGAGCAGGGGGCAGTATGTAGAAGATGATAAAGCATGCTATTTGCAGTCCCTGAATTATCCTAGATTGTAGCATTAGGGGTTTTAGCCTTTGAAAGCTACAACAAATAGAGGGTTATGGGATGACACACTTTAGATAATTACTTGTTCAAGGATGGATCAGAACCGACACTTGCTCCTCTAACGGTTATGTAGGGGGCGAGTGATCAATTAAGGAATAAGATTCTGTTTGAGAGTGTTTCTGTTTTGTCTGTTTTGTTTGGTTTTAATTTGATTATTTATTTGTATATTTGTTGTTTATGTACTTGGTTATTTGTTTTATTAAATTGTGGGGCCATGGCGAAAGCTAGTGCCCGTCAGTAAAATTGAATTGAATACTGAATACACTTTAGAACATCTATGAGGGGGTCTGAGCTATTGAAATTCAAAAGATTAAACTGAGTTATGGAGTGTGTGATATATTCAAGTGTATCTGTAGCTACCAAAAATACAGTTTTGTGTATCTTTGCCTTTTTAGACTATTTCCTTCATGATAAAGATTCTTTTTTCCACCCCTCAGGAAATTTGTTTGTCTAAATGACAACATCGATCACAAACATAAGGATGCTCAGACTGTGAAAGCAGTGCTAAGGGATTTTTACGAATCAATGTTTCCCATACCATCTCAATTTGAACTGCCAAGAGAATATCGGAACCGCTTCCTTCATACGCATGAGCTTCAGGAATGGTAAGTCTTGTAAGTCTCTTCAAAGTTTAAGTTGATCAGTACCAGTTCATTTTCTCCAGATGTAGTATTGGTGGGTTCAGCTTTTAAAATAAATTGCAAAGTTTTGAATTTGCTAAGTTAATTTTCAATATGTCTGGAATTATTTTGGAGCATGACTGTTAGTGGAGAGCAGTATATTTAAGAAAAATATGCACAATAGTATTGTCAAAAATGTCTTTTCGTAACAGAAATAATTTTGTGTGTACTTAACACATTGACAAGTTTTCATTTAGTAACTTTAAAACTTGCGGCAACAATCTTAAACGAAACATTTAATCTAATCATTAAACTATATCTTTGTTTTATCAACAGAAGTAGTAAAGTAAAGAAAATATAAACTTCACCCAAATCTTAGTTACAGATTAGACACTAGAATTAGCTATATCATTCCTGAAGTTAGTCACCATACTACATTTGAATTTGCTGAGTAGAACATGAAAACTGTAATAAACCTTTTGTGCAGGTACTTCTCTATTAAATAGGTACCTTGTTCCTAAATCCAGTTATGGGTGTTGGTGGCAGGCACAGCCAGGAAGTGGACAATAGGAACTATGGAAGGAAAAAGGGATCTAGGGTAGACATTTAGCTGCACAGTAAATTCAAGAAAGCAGCAGGTGGTTTAAGGAATAGTAGTGGGACTGAGGGTTTGGGGAGACCTTAGAAGGAGTCAGAGAGAGTGGGAGAAGGGACACCTGAGCAGCAGTCAGCTAAAACACGTTGTTAATGGCTGCTGAGAAAGGAGGTTAGTCTGAATGTTTGTGTTTGACTGGAATAAGCAGTCATCAGGAGGCTTGGCTAAGCAGGAGCAGAATTGGTTGGCTTTCCAAGAGAGCTGCCAATTCTTTTATCTATGTTGGTCTTTATAAATGTGTTTTTAAAAAGCTGAATATAAACTCATTTGTATCCAAAAAATGGTTCTACTTAGGTAGGCTAAAATCTAGTCAAACAATATTAGAAATCCATTTTTAGCGAGAACTGACTTTTAACAGTATTTAAGCAGAATGTTTAAGATGTATGTCCTATGTAGACATGGTTCCAAGAGCAGTTCCCACATGAGAGGTTGGAACTAAGAGTTGTTATGATAAATGTGCATACCTTACTATGTTACTTGACAGTTAAACATTTTTTTAAAAAAATTAAATTGAGAATTAGAATGGTAAGTATACTTACCATATTGTGGTGCATTTTTCTCTTTATATTGGTACATTGTTTAGTTCCTGGAAGGGTAGAACTGCAGTCTACCTTTCCAGGAACTGATATGGAATATACATGCAAAGGAATAAATGTTGCTATATAAAACTACCTGTGTATTCCCATCTTTCTGTGTCCAGGAGGGCCTACAGAGATAAACTGAAGTTTTGGACCCATTGTGTTTTAGTGACATTGATTGTGTTTACAGTCATCTCATTTTTTGCGGAACAGGTAAGCACTATAGTTTTATTCAAATACAGTGAGTTGCAAAATTAGGTTCCACTCTTAGGCCGTTTTTAGACTGGCGGAGTGCTCTCGTGGGATGTCATCACGTGACTTTTCAAATTACCGATGGCGGCTTTTAGATGAGACTTCTCGTGCATCTTCGCCGCTCGCGCATTTTTTTAATACCATGGATTAAGTACCTCGAGGTCAGCATCCTGTCTGACTGGCCAGCTCTGGTAGCTCAAGAGAAGTATGTGTACAGGTGATAGCGTTGTGACCTGCTAGCAACTCTACTGGTAGCCAGATGCTCAAGCCCCAACTAGTAGGCAATAATGGTTCTATCCTCTAAGAATTTAACTAATTTCCATTTGAAGTTAATTATGCTGCTGGCTTTCGCAGCCTCCTCTGGCAATGAGTTCCACAACTGTGGGTGATTTCAGACGTGATGGGGCGGCTTTCGCTCCGGCACGGAATCACCCTTCTGATTCCCCGCTGGAATCAGCCTGTCACAGCCAGATGATGTGCTGGCCGATCCCAGCAGGGAATCTGGGGAGGGAGGGGGAGCGGCGCGGGGCTGCGCAGCACAACATGCAGCCGCACAGCCCCCCCCCCCCACGCTCCCTCGGCCGGCCGCCCTCCGGGAGACGGGTGGGTGCAGCGGCCAATTCAGCCGCTGCGTCTGATTCCCACCTGTGGTCCGGGCCACCGCCCGGAATCGGCGCCGGTAACAGACGTTACCGGCCGATGATTCCGGGCTGTGGTTCAGCTAACCACGCTTTCGGAGATGGTATTTAATCCATGGTATTAAAAGAATACACGAGCAGTGAAGACGCGTGAGAAGTCTCGTCTAAAAGCCACCCGCGGTAGTTTGAAAAGTCATGTGACGACATCCCGTGAGGCACGCTGCTTGTCTAAAAGCAGCCTTATAAGGAACTTACCTTAAGAGAACTATGAAGCTTGAATGCTTGCACACGGTCCATTAACAGAAGTTGATTTGATAAAAGGCGTCATCTTAACTACATTCTCTTTCTTCCTTTCTCTCCTCTTTATGTGGGGACAATATGGTAAACCACTGTACAAAAATATATTTAAGCTAGTGTTTGACAAGCTCAGTGGAGGCACGTGAACTTGAGATCTCACTTTGAATATTTGTTGCCATCCACTTCTTTGGTGAAAAAATTGGAAGATGTTGATCTTTTATACATAGTTGATATAGAATGGTCAAAGTTTGTTGGCATTTGTTAAAAGGTTGGTGAATTTGTTGCCTTTTGCTGCTGAGTAAAGCTAAATCTAATACCTTGTCTTTTAAAAAATCTTTCAGCTAATCGCACTCAAACGAAAAGTTTTTCCCAGGAGGAGGATCCAAAAAGAAGTCGGTCATGAACGAATGAAGGTGTAGAAGGGGTTCATTTTGTAAATCAGTCTACCTCAACATGAGAGACCCATTTAAAAACTTTGTTGCAAAAGTGTCTTTGTGTTTTGGCTAGTTTGGCATGAAGAAAGAAGCACCCATGAAATTATAGCTTTTGTAACACTGTGTGATAACTCAAACTACTATAACTTTGAGAATGGGGATGGTGGGAAGGGCTGAAGAAGTGTGTTTTGGTAACTCTAAGATGGTTTTAATTTACAAGCATTAGCTCATGAGCACATTATCCTTTTTATAAAAAGGGTTGCCAAAAGAGTCATAACTGCATTTACTGCAGTGGACATTGCCAACTAAGTATGATGCTGAAAAGCTAAACTGTTTGGGATCAGCTAACAAGCTGTATTCCTGGCTTTGAATCCAAAGAATTCTGCACGTTGCTGAGTCAGTTAGTATTTTGATGCTGCTTTTTTCACTCTTTGAAGAAAAATAAAGCATGGCTACTTAATTTGCCATTAGATGTTGTCTACACTTAGTAGCATTAACCTTGTTTAAATACAGCAATGATGCAACCTTAGAGTGGGGCTTGTTTGTGTTTTAAATGAGGGATTTGGATAGCTTAATACAAAAACACCCAACAACTATACAATCAAATAACTGGTATTTTAAAGATTTTATTTCTCTTCTATTTCATTAAATTCCCAGGAACACTATGGTACTTGTAAGCCTAATTATTACAAAGAGAGGGCTACAGTCAAACAACAATGACCTGCATGTAATATTCTTGCACTGTAAATATACTAACAAAAGTGCCTCACCATGTGAATTGAATATATATTGTTTTAATGATACCAGTTTGCTTGAATGATGTTTCACTTCTAAATACAGTGGTTGTATTCACATATCAAATGTTAGTGTTTTTAAATCAGGAAAAGCTCTGATGACCTGCCCTATTTTATTAAGACAGTCAGAACAGCAAGATTTTTAAGGGGAGAAGAATGCTATGACACTTCTCAAGGAGATATTTTTGATGGCGTACTTTCAGTTATGGTATTAACAGTATTCTTCTAAAATCACATGAGTATTTTGTAATGAGAATGAGATTTCATGTACAGTACATGTGCTGCAAGATCAATTTGTTTCAATAATAAAGTCTTATGATGAATGTTCAAGTAATTTTGGCTTATTCTGCTGTTTTTGTTTCTAAAGAAGTAAATATCCAGTTGGTAAACTATCAGTGCCTATCGTCGATATACAGTTTCTTTTCAGAGATAGCTCTCTTTTTTCCATATTATTCAGAACACAGTCTACATTTTAAATAATTAAAAATAAAAGTTTACTTTTTTTTAATTAGGGGGAGAGATTTATTATTATTAATATTTATTTATTTATTTGTACATGGTTTAACATTGTTTATTTTTGCTATGGGATATTAAAGTAGATTTGAAGCATATAAAACTCAGCTGATTCAGTTGTCAATATTCTCTATATTGGTAGGAAAGTTAAATACAGTATGGTAGAATGATCATTTTCACATAAATTACATTACCTGGGCAGGGGGGGAACATCCGTGAGGGCAATCATGGCTGTATTTTCATGGGAATTAGAGCACATAGGAATGCACTATTCCACTTTTATGCTGCGAGAACATCCGTGATTGTAAAAGCTGCATCGGGGGACCTGGTCATGCACAAGTGTTCTCAAGGCAGAAAAGTGGAATAGTGCATTCCTACATGTGCTGCTCTAATTCCTGTGAGAATACAGCCACGATTGCCTTCATGGAAGTTTCCGCCTCCTTTATCCCTCCAGGAACGTGAGAAAGCGGCCTTAAGATCTTAACATTTTAGTAGCCTAGATTCTACACTTCACAAAGTAATCTGCCACTGAATTACAAGACATAATTGGAATAAAAAATAACTACAGACCTAAATTTTCAGAACTCTAAATTATACAAACAAATAATTAATTTCATATACTGATGACACAAATGCTTGTTCATGCGTGCAGTTTAAGCAGAGTGTTTTGGAAACTTAAGTTCAGTGTGTCTCCTTTTGCAGCAGCAGTAACAGTCTACCAGTCAGAAGGAGTTGTCTAACAAAAGTCAGTGTACAAAAATGTGCCCATATCCACTGTGCCTGTATCTAACTGGAAAATTGTTTGTGGAGACATGCTTTCTTGATGCATGTCATTGGTAACCGAGTGACGCTGAGGCTGCTTGCCCCCACATTATACAATTTCACGTGATTTTTTCTAACTTTGTGCATGTGCCTTTGCTCATTTAGCAAGGAAACTAACGCAAGTTTCATGACGATGTCAGGACAGGGATATCCAGCTCTGACTAAAGGGAGTTCTGTATTATGTGAGATTTGAATGTGTGCATGGGGTGAGTTCTGTATTACGGGAGATTGAATGTGTGCACGGGGTGAATTAACCATGAATTTAATTTATGTGAAAATTACGTGTGCATTGATCCTCTTAACAGATCCCTTACATGACTTTCGCAAAGGGGAAAAAAACAAGGAGGAAAAAAACATGAGCATGCAGCCCAGTAGGAATCTTGTGTTACTGCTGATTTTACATGGGATAGAATCCTGCATGGAAATCAGCCCGGGGGCAAACAGCCGCTGCCTGACTGTCACAAGTTTTCATTATCTTGTAGTTTTACACATCTGGTTGGAGATTATAAATTAAATGGATTACTAGTTGCTCTTCTAAAGAAAACACACACGAAAATTTGACACATATTTTTGGTTTTACAAAATTATTCTTCAGTGCTGTGTTGTCCTCAAATGTCTTTCATGTGCAAGATCTATTTCATTCTCCGTTAGTTTAACCCGCCAGTAATTCAGTGGTCTGACTAACTATAATCCCATTGCACCATTTGAGTCTTCATATATTTGCATCACAGTAATTTTTAATAATTTCTAATTCAGTGCATTGCAAAGTCAATTATGAATGGTTTCATTGAACAATAAGATACTTATGGATGTTGATTGAACAAATGCCTAAGATACGCTCTTGTTCTATCTTTGGTATGTTTTTTTCTGACTCTTGAAGGACAGGGTCAATCTATTAATTTATATTTATCATATGTAATACCTTGCATCCCAATGGAACAGCACATACCACACAGCACCACCTCTTAAATTGGAAACAAACCACCATTTGACACAGAAAAGAGCAGTAACTGAAAGGCCAAGGTCATTAGCTTTTGAAATGGGCTTCTGTACTTTAATGTCCACAGGGGTAGACAGAGAGTAGTTGAGGGTGGGAGAGACTGATCTTGCAGCCCCAGTACTGGAGTACAGGAGAACCTTGAATTTACAAACAGCAAAGCTATGAACTTAACTGTTCAACCTTTCCCTTAACTGCTATTTCTAAGCTCTAAACCAGAGGCTCCCAAAATCTGGTTTGAAGCCTCAAAATTGGAGCTCTACCATCGGCAGATGGGATGGCAATTCCATTAATAACCTATATACTTCGCATGTGTGTTGTTCTGGGATTATATAATTATATTTAACTTTCAAAATGAGGTTACACCAGCCAGACTTTTGGAATCACTTGTTCTAAACAAAGCTCTTTAATGTGTGGTTCCCCCACCCCCGTTTTCAGTGGACCTTTCATTAGGATGGAAAGTGTAAAAAGCCCTAATGAGCATGCTGCAGATGTATATGTTTATTAAAATGAGTAAATAATGTTCATACAGTAGAACTTTGAGGTCTGCCTGTTTTACCCTTATTTATGTTGGTTTTAGGTTCCCTTTATTTTTTAAAATTAAAACCTCCAAGATAGACAAGATCCGCCTCGACATCGCTTCCCACTCCTCTCTTCCCACTCCCACCCCTCTCCCTCCTCCCCCTCCTTCTCTCATGTCCTCCTTCTCCCCTGCCTCCCTTAAGGAAATCTCCTCTCTGCTCTCCTCCTCCAACCCTTCCACTTGCCCCCTTGATCCCATTCCTTCCCGCCTCCTCACCTCCATTACTCCCACTGTCGCCCCTTCCTTCCTGCACATCATCAACCTCTCCCTCTCTACTGGCTCTTTCCCTTCTGCCTTCAAACATGCCACAGTCTCTCCTATTCTCAAAAAGTCCACTCTTGACCCCTCTGACCCTTCTAGCTATCGTCCTGTCTCACTCCTTCCTTTTGCTTCCAAGCTGCTTGAACGTGTTGTCTACTCCCGCTGCCTTGACTTCCTATCCTCCAACTCCTCCCTTGACCCCCTCCAATCTGGCTTCCGCCCCCTTCATTCTACTGAAACTGCTCTCGCTAAGATCACCAACGATCTTCTGGTGGCTAAATCTAAACGTCTCTATTCCATTCTTGTCCTCCTTGATCTCTCTGCTGCCTTCGATACTGTTGACCACTCACTCTTGCTGGATTCCCTTCACTCCCTTGGCTTTTGTGGCTCTGTCCATAACTGGTTCTCCTCCTACCTCTCTGACCGCTCCTTTAATGTGTCTCTCTCCAACTCCGCCTCCTCCTCCTTCCCCCTCTCAGTTGGTGTTCCTCAAGGCTCTGTTCTTGGCCCTCTCCTCTTCTCGATCTATACCTCATCCTTAGGCAAACTCATTGCCTCCCATGGCTTCCAATACCACCTCTATGCTGATGACACTCAACTCTATCTCTCTACTCCCTCTCTCTCTCCCTCTGTTCAAGCTCGTCTCATCAACTGTCTCTCTGACATCTCTACCTGGATGTCTCAACGTCAACTCAAACTCAACATGGCTAAAACTGAACTCCTTATCTTCCCCCCTCATCCTTCCTCTCCTTCCTCACTGTCAATAACTATTGATGGAGTCACCATCCTGCCTGTCCCCCAAGCCCGTAGCCTAGGCTTCATCTTTGACTCAGCCCTTTCTTTTAAACCCTACATTGACTCTGTTGCTAAATCCTGTCGCTTCTCCCTCCATAACATTGCTAAGATTCGCCCTTTTCTCTCTGTCTCGTCTGCCAAAACTCTTGTTCATGCTCTGGTCATCTCTCGCCTCGATTACTGTAACCTCCTTCTCACTGGCCTTCCCCGGTCTCACCTTTCTCCCCTCATCTCTGTCCAAAACTCTGCTGCCAGGGTCATCTACCTCGCCAGTCGCTTCGACCATGTGCAGCCCCTCCTCTCTTCGCTTCACTGGCTTCCCCTTCCTGAACGAATCCTGCACAAGCTCCTAGTCTTCACCTATAAAGCTCTTCACAACCTTGCTCCCCCCTACCTCTCTGCACTTATCGCCCTCCATACTCCAGCCCGTGCACTTCGCTCCTCCTCTGTCCCTTCTCTCACCCTTCCACGCCTTCCCTGCTCCCCTAAGCGCCTTCGTCCCTTCTCACTTGCTGCCCCCCATGCCTGGAACTCCCTCCCTGTCCACATCCGCCTTGCCCCCTCCCTTCATACCTTCAAATCTCTCCTTAAAACTCACCTCTTTCGCTCTGCTCTGTCTGACTCTTTATCCTGCTGAGCCACTATTCCTATACCTACGATCGGTTTACCCTTATCCTTGCAACATGGACCTGCCTGCTGTCATTCTCATCGTAACCAAGCCAAGTACGTGCACTTGAGACCTCGCATCTTCATGAATGTTAGACCCCTTGTCTCTCCCTCTGTTCCCCTTCCTAAGTCTCTCCCCCAGCTCCTGTCTCTCAGATTGTAAGCCCTAGGGGCAGGGACCCTGTCTATTTTATTACTTTGTAAAGTGCCAGGTACACTGCTGGTGCTATATAAATGTTTGTTAATAATAATAATAAAATGTATTTTGTAAGCTGCCCCGAGCCATCCATTAACGGGAGGGGGTGGGATATAAATGTAAATATAAATAAATGTATAATTGAGCTGGGTCTGAGGGCTAATCGGTCTTTTGACAGTTACTGTAAATGCCTCAATGTGACGACTCTTAAAATCAATTGAATTGATTTATCCTTGAAGGATGACCACTTGCCCCTTATGTATTCAAATGGTTAAAAAATACCATTGCAAACATTACATTAGTTCATCCCTGCACTGAATTGTTGAGGACAGTAGAAATGTATGCCAGAGAAAAACACAGGTTAAGAGAATTGGGAGTGTCTCTTCCCCCTCCCCCCCCATTACATCCTAAAAGGCCTAGTCATAATCTGGAGCATATGGAGCTTTCCCCCTCACGTAAGAAGTTTTATGTCTGTTTAGGGGTAAGGAGGGAGACCGACTATAACTTCACACTGAAGGCTACTTTCAGCGCCACAGGGAACGTGCCGCCTCAAGGGAGACCAGTGAAGGGAAGGAGGTCGTTCTCTCTCCCGCCTCATGTGGGTCCTTTTCCCGCCTTTTTCACGCGCTGCCATTGGATTCTGGTTTGCTCCTGTTTTGGGAGGCGAGCGGGAGGAAGGGGTTGACACTGAGGTTGCTGCGGAGTCTGGTCTCGGGGCTATTCTTTCTACTAGGAGTGCACGTATGTGAGGAAGGCTGACGCTGCCTTGTGCGGAAAGGCTGGGCCGTGAGGGGCTGGAAAGGAAGCGGCGCTGGGCTAATGGCGGGGGGCGGGTAGGGAAGAGATGAGGGAGAAGAGGCTACGGCTGGTTTAGCTGAGTTGAGAGTACGGGAGCTGCTGCTGCCGCCGAGAAGGATTGGGTTGAAGGGATCCGACCAGCATCGCTGACTTGTAGGGGTTGTGAGGCAGCTACAACTAACAGCGTTTTCACACCAGCGCCTCCCCCGTTACCCACCCCGACATGCAGGGCCCTGCAACACGTAGGATGGGTGGGAGGCGCTTGTCTATAAAACACCCCGAGACTCTCTGCTCTCGGGCCTCCCTTGCTGACGCCTAGCCAGCCTGGCTCCCCGGGGCAGAAAGCGGGGCCTTGGCTGCTGGGGCAGGAGCTCGGAGGCGGGCGGAGCGGGCTGCAAAGTGGGCTAGTCTGAGGGGCTCGGGCAAGCCAAGCCACTGTAGTGACAGGGGTAACTTCGATCATTATTACATCCGCCCCATCGGGGTTGCCATGCCTCCCCTTTAATGCAGCCCCGCACCATGTATTTTTTCATAAGCGTCCTGGGTTAAAGCGGAGGGGAGGTACGGCCAGAGTTTTGTCGGTGGCGGAGGATGCGTGCTCTAGGCGCTACCTTCTGCCCTTGATTTAAAACTCCCCTTGATTTTACTGCTGGTGCGTTATCCTGCCCGAAGAGAAAGGGGCAAAACGGCTTGGGGAGGGCGGGTGGCTCAGCCCTGCCTCAGCTTGCTGCGCCTGCTTTTGCGGGCATCGGCGAGTAGACGCTTGTTTCTTCAGCCGCCCCTTTCCTCCACCCCACAATGGTTTTCCGCTCCACTAAGCGACCACCTCGAAGGGGGACTATGTGTCGGTTTCACAGGGGTGAAAAATGTGACCGCGTTAAATAAAAATCTAGCAGCTTTGTTGAGATTGGGAAGGGGAAAATAGGAAGAGTAGTGAGCGTTTAAAACCAAGCACCCCCCCTCCCCAAACTCCCAACAACAACCCCAGAACAGACCGATAAATCTAAATCCGTGTAACTGAAAGAGGCTGATTTAATTAGTAACTGTGGCGTATAGTAGGAGTGTATGGGAAATAGTGTCGCTTCAGATAACTCCTCCGTGGGCTGGAGGAAGGATGCCTGCCGCAGCTGCTGACTCTCAATACAAAGCAGTATACAAGTCTTTTGCTCGAGAGCTTCCTCTTGCCAAACTCTACAGATCGGCTAGATCTCTGACAACAGGGCAAGAGAGACGACAGGCTGTCAGTTAACTCCTGATCGGCTTCTTCCCAAATCACATTCCCAACAAAATTTGTAAAACAAAACCCTCAAGTCATTCATTCCACAATTGCGTTTTAAGGCAGTGCCCCACCCTACCTTTAATGGTGACAGAAGTTTTACATCTTATTTTCATATACTTTAAAAGAAAAAAACAACAACAAATCATTACATGATACAGAAGCAATAAAAAATAAGCTATTTCAAACCGATGATTCTGAAAGCAACATGCTCTGACTAGATATTGTGCTTATATGGTATAAATCAGAAGGGGGCAAAATGCAGCTGTAGAGGCAGATGTGGTCTGTACAGGAGTGGGCACAGTTTCCTAATTTTGAGAGCCCCATTATGGTAAATGGCTGCAGCTCTCTGGTATATTGGGTGGGGGGTTTTTGGTAAGATGTTCATCTTAGTTCTTCCCTTTTCACCGTGCAAAACCATCTGAAGACTGATTCTCCAGGTGCTGGTTCCCCTTAATTATCCTGTTCTCCCTCTTTACTTTTCCTTTTTATTGTGTGGTTTTTGTGAAGTGCTTTGAAGCGGGGAGAGAAGGGGCTATTGAAATAAAATTATTAAAAAACTAACATACAAAAACACAAGACTAGGAAATTCTTTGTGTGAAACAGCTCACAGAATCTGCTATGGGAAAATCATCTTGCAAAAAACAGTTTCAAATACATCCAATTTTATTATTAATACTCTTAAATTATTAGATCAGGAACTATTGTGTTCTTTATTTACTTTTGTCTGGACAATAAAACTGGATTTTTTTAGTTTGATTTCACATTTTCATTATGCTGTAATGTTTCAATTTTTTGAATTTGAATTCTAATGCTGAAATCAAAATTTTTAAAATATGGTACTCATTTTCTCTTCTGAAAGATTTAATGAAGGATTAATTTTAAAAAGAAAATGAAAACATACATTTTTGGTCCAGTTCACTTGTCTCCTAGTACATCAACAAAAATTTGTAATTTGGCTTTTGGCCCTAAATAACTAACTAACAAAAATCTGGCTCAGTTTAAATTTTGTATGAATAAACCTTTCAAGTAAATAGAACCATTTCAATAATTAAAAAGAAATATCAGAATAAGAGTTGATTTTTTTAAAAGTACAAATTAACTATTCACTTGTAAGTATTTGTAAACCAAACATTGCTATCCTAGGAACTTAACAATAAAACATAAATGAAAACAAATCTGAAACTGATTTTTATTGTCCAAATACTGAGAAATGCAAAGGGTACAATGAGCATAAGTACTAGTAGCAGAAAACTGGACATCTAAAAGTTATTTAATTTAGAAGTTGATTGGATTTTTTTGCTGCCTCCCCTCCCTTTACATTGCATTTCCAATATTTGTACAGGGTTGACTTTTCCATCTCAATCAAATCGATCAATAAACTTGAATTATTGACATAGACATAAACATGAATTATTGACATAGCAACACCAAGACAAATTATTAGAATAAGAAATATGACAAATACTGATTTTACTATGCCCTGGTTCTTTTTCTTGCTGAAGACTGCATTCAAAATAAAAATTGATACCATGCAATAGCACTGTAAGAACATAAGACTGGGTCAAGATTGTGAAGTTTTAATTTTAAAAAAGCTCAAGGTTACCAGTCCTTCCTGAAGGTGCATTGAACCAAAACTTTGAATTCTTGAGACTGATTGACAGTGCTGTAACAATATGTAAGGCAACTATAATAGCAGTTTCCCTATATAAATCCTGGGCTCTTGTTCCTGAATTATATTCATAGTACAGTGAGGTAAGAAAGCGCTATTATTGTCATTTTTACAGTTTAGCAACAGAGGCACTGAAACTCTTAAGGGAATTGCCCACAGTCTCTCAGGAAAGGTGACAGAGCAAAGAATTGAACCTATGCCTCCCAAGTCTCAAGTTAGTGCCCTAGCACTTAGAATATCCTTCCTTCCTGTGATGAAGTATATAAAACAAAAATTTAAAATATAGCCTAGTTCTCCAAGTGCTTCACCAAGACAAACCTCATTGAAATAAAAGAGCTTCCAATGGTGAACACTTTAAAAAACAAGCAGATAGTGCTTAAAAATAGGAGATATGTCAGTTTGAGTATCACTATAACAAATGTACATATATGCATTCCTTATAGCGGAGAAAAAATCTCCAATTATGGCACCTCCAGGAAGAAAGCATACCGGGAAAGCTGGTAAACCAGCACAAGAAGATCAAGCTGTCTGTAGTTATGACTTTGAAGAAGAGCAGAAGAAAGATCTGAGTGGATCTGAGGAAGATATCAGGGAAGGTGGAGTATATCAACTATTTTGATCAAATTTTATGCAATGAAGTATGTATTCTAGGACCAAAAAAATAACTGTTTAAGAGAGGAGTTAAGGCTCTTAGAAATTAACTCATGCTCCAAAAAGTGTGGAAATTGTAAGTTAAGGCTCCCACCTTAACTTGCATGCCATGTAAGCAGTAAAAACATTACAGTCTCACATGCTCTCCCCAGCTTCAGATTTTCTGAGATAATCTTTAATGAGAGGATACTAACTTATATGTAATTCTGTTCCTTTAAAACATAAAAATCAGACAAGATTACCACTCATTCATGTTTCATCTCTCTGAGAGTTTAGGTTTCTGTTTTAGGTTTATTATATAACATGTTAAAGATTTCTAACCTTCTGACTGTAGTTGTGTTATGAATTATTTAAAATGCTCACTCCTGTGTAGTAGTGGAGATCTATCTTGAAGCGTTCAAGAAGGTTGAGAAGGTTCTAAAGAAATTGTGGATGATTTCAGACGTTACGGCCGCCCGAATTGACCGTGGGCCGTGGTGTGGTTCGGACCACGGGCGGGGGTCAAGGGGTGGGCGAACAGACGTTCCCCCCCACCCGTGGGAACGAGACACCATGGCCCACGGTCAATCCAGGTGGCCGCAACATCTGTTGGTTCACCCTACCGCGGAGGGGGCGGGGCTGTGTGGTGTTGCATGCGTCCGCACGGCCCCGCGCCCTGCGCACCACCGTCGGCCCGCTCCCCAGCGCGATGGGCAGGAAGTGCGCCTTATCCAGCCGCCCAGGACCTGTCTCTTATACACATCTAGATGTGTATAAGAGACAGGCCCAGGACCGCCCGCTCAGGACTGGGAAGGCGAACCCCGACCGTGGTGAAGGGTGAGTAAACAGACGTGACGAACCCTTCACCACGGCCGTGGTGGCCTTTGACCACGCTTCTTTACCTCCGGGTGGTGAGAGATAACGAAGCATGGTCAATGCAAGCGTGGGCTGCGTTTGACTGCGGTGAACATCTGGCGGGTGACAAACAGACGTTCACCGCAGTTCACCGCAGCCCACGTTTGACTGTGGTCGTGGCGGGGTGAATATTCACCCCGTTACGTCTGAAATCACCCTGTGGCAGTGACAGTTGAAAGGAAAGGGCTGATGTGATGTCCAAGCTTAGAGTGCTCCAGAAATAAAAAAATCTGAAATTATTTGAGGTTTCACCAGTCTCATCATGCTAAGTATTGAGACCCCAGAATGCGAGTCCTGTGTGATAATACTGTCAAAGAAACAGAATCTTAAGTAAATCATTATCCTTCAATAATGAAAATTACAAGCTAAATACTTGGCAACTGATCTCTGCTTTTTGTTTTTAATATTGTAAAGGTGAGACTTCAAAAATCGATAAACATGGGAAAAAAAGATCTTCCGTGACAGCTCATGCTGTGATTGAAAATGACATGGGGTAATCTGCTTTAAAATCTTCATTTTCTTGCAAGTGTGGTGTGTGATCAATTTTAAGTATTGATGTTTAATATGCTTGTTTTCCATAGGTTCTATCAAAACTACAAAATAAGCAGGTATTAGCTATACATTGATAAATTAGGCCACATTCCAGATATGTTTAAAAAAGAAAAACTTTCCATTTTTTATATAGAAATACCAATTTTTAAATAACTTTTGCAATTGTTAATTACATCCGGTAAGAAAGCATTACTCTTCCAGCTTCTCAAGAATCATCTTTCCTCTGAAAGATGTATTTAGGGTTCCAACATAAACAGACTTTTATTTGATTGAAAATCTCTTTCCTTAGACTGGAATTTTTGTAGATTTAAACAAGACCTAAAGAAAGAATAGAATTGAGATCCCTGTCCTAGAAAGGCTTGAAGATGTTTAACTTTATTTCTTTGCCCAATCTTACTAATTTCAATACTGTGAGTGTTAACAAACGAGACGTTAGTCTACATTAGCCCACACTAGGTGGGTGTCCACCTGCTCATTTATTAGGTATTTGTCCCCATCGGCCACGTGACCACCACACACTGGACATGCAGCTTCAACTCACAGTGGGGTCTCAGAGCATGCGGAGCCTACTGTGAAGGTGAATGCAAATTAATGTGCACTCTTACGTGCGTCCTGTCAATTAGGTTGCATGCAGCCTTGTGCACGTACAGGTTCACCAGCACCATAGTGTAGTGGGCAAAAAGCCTAGAGCATTCAGAGGAGCAACTGCTTCCTGCCCCTCTCTCTGCTCTGACTACATCTGCCTTAAAAAAGGCCATTGTGTGCCAAATTCAAATATGCATTGTCCTAAATTCAAACATGCATTGTTCCAAGCCGTTACATTCTAAGGAACAACTTTCACAAACAACTTACATTCTAAGGAACAACTTACATTCTAAGGAACAGGCTTTCCATCACTGTGGCCATGGCTCAGAACGACAGACAATCAACTATGGTAAGTTAATGCACGGGGGTGGGGGATAGGGAGGCTGTGTGTACACAGCTGCATAATAAATGCTTCCATTTATTGCTATCTAATTCAATTTTTCCCCTTTACTGTGTTCACTACCAGGCAACTACCCGCACCGCTACCTCCAGTGTTCCATGCCAGGAAATCTCTGCTTACAAATCCACCTGCCAGAGGTGTATTCCCTGGAGAGAGGAAGAGACCAAGGCCTTTATCACTCTCCAGGAGGAGAAGAAGGTACTTGACCCTGGTCAACTGCTATCAGAATGAGGCAGTGTTCCAGGAAGTATCAGCATAAATGGCACTTGAGGGATACACAGAGACATGAACCAGTGCTGGCAACGGGCCAAGGACTTGTGCAGAGGGTACAACAACAACTTCACTTCTGGCTGTGGGAGGCAAACATCTCCCTACTATGAGTTGCTGTTCCTCTGTGTGGATGGAGCCAAAGTGGCATCCCACTTCTATGGCATCCCACCTCTATGGCTGCGCCTTCGCCTCCACTGCCTGCTCCCACTGCAGCTGCCCCATGGAGGAGTTGCCTCATTATTTGTTAGAATGGCTTCCCTTAGTGTGGGCAGAGGGCTGTTGCATTGGGTGGGCGGAGGCTGAAACACCAGGGCAGGGTAGGGTAGTCTGAACTAACAGCTTTCCTTGTTGCCTTACTACAGATCTGCCACCACAATGGACACAGATGAAACCCCCAGCCACACGCGCCCAGTGAAACCAGGACTTGTGGGTCTGTAGCCAGCGGCACAAGGAGGATTTGGTGAAGGAACTGTTTGGGGAGTCCATACAGCAGGCGGACGACAGCCAGGATACCATTCATGTCATGGGCCAGAAGCATGGCCTGCTTTTGTGATAGAATGAAAGGCCTTTGCTGCCAAGGCCTGCCTGGACTTCCAGCGTGAGGACAGGCACTGGGCCTGTCTCTGGCAGCAGTTGAAGTGCTTGGACAGCATGCTGGACAAGGAGAGCAAGGAGATGGGAGATCTGTTCCAGTATCTCTAGATCCAGACCTCCCTTTTCTCCCTCTGTCTCCTGTCAGTGATCCGTTGGGTAGCTCTGCGGATGACCGTCAGGAGGCAGAAGAAGAAGAAACCTTCTGTGCATGCGTGGAGCTGCCCGTCCATTTTGCTTCAGTCTTTTCTTCTGCCTTCGGCTGTCGGAGGTGAAACACAGCTTCTCCCGACCTGTGGAGAGAAGAGGGACAGCACTTACTAAAAAAAAGAAGGAAAAAAAAAA
>QEPC01006427.1:638041-649979 GCA_003113815.1 Sphenodon punctatus
GGACTCCGACCTGGCCACCATCATCCATGCTTTCATCACCTCGAGACTGGATTATGGTAACACACTGTACATAGGGCTACCCATGGTGACAGCCCAGAAGCTGCAGCTGGTGTAGAATGTGGCGGCCCATCTTTTGGTGGGACTGGGCCACCGGCAGCACATTACACCAGTTCTCTGCATTGGCTGCCGATAGTCTTCCAAGCCCGATTCAAGGTGTTGGTTTTAACCTATAAAGCCCTAAACATCTGGGCCCTGCCTCTCTGCAGGACCGCCTCACCCCCTGGGTACTGGACCGACCCCATCAGTCATCGGGAGATGCCCTTCTCATGGCCCCGAGTCTTCCAGGGGGCCACGCAGGGGAGGACGTTCTCGGTGGCCGCACCGAGGCTTTGGAACTCCCTTCCGGTGGGGATGTTGCTGTCCCTGGACCTTTCATAAAAGCTGTAAGACTTGACTGTTCTGTCAGGCGATTGGCGGGTAAAATGGGTAGAGGGTGGGGGAGGAGAGGGATGGTGGGGGTAATAATATGTTTTTATAATTTTACAGTTTTATATGCTGGACTTGTGTTGTGAGCCGCCCCAAGCTGCCTGTGGCAGGAGGGACGGGCTATTAAATCTTTTAATAAATAAATAAATAATAAAATTATAAGATGTTCTTTTCAGGTTGACAGAAAAATTATGTAAACCATAGGCTTTCACCATCAAGACACAAGGAAAACAGAAGCTTGTTTTCCCTTCCCACTCTTGGTTCCTATCCTTCCTTTGCTCTAATAGACCCACACTTCTGTTCAAGGAACCCATACTATGGCATGCCTTTTAGTCTGGCATACACTAATACTAATTAAAGAGTATGTTTTAAAGTTTTTGAGTTATTTAGTTGCTCTCCATTTATTTTATAACCGATCATTTTAGTCTTTACCTTTATCACATGACACAATGTGATTGTAAATATATTTATAGGCAGAAACTTAACAATGAGTATTCCCAGCAGTTCCAGACTGTATTTCAGCAATGGGAAGTGGATATGCAGAAAACAGAAGAACAGGAAGAAAAACTAGCGGTTGGTTTCTGATGTGTTAATTTTTCAATATATCTACAAGTGCTAGAGGCTGATAATCAGCACCAAGCGCTCTCAGGCAAAAGCACAACTTAAGATCTGCAGGTCTTAAGCTGGGAGTGGGGGGAGTCAGCCAGAACCTGTGTTCAAACCGTGGAGTCCTGGGGACAGCGAGCTCACTGGTGCCCCCAAGCTCTCGGGTGGCCCCCTGGGGACAGCACAACCTCTTGCGCTCCTATTCCTCACCCTCTGCTGGCTGTCAGCTGAGAGGGGTGTGCTATCGCTGGCTACAGTGGAAAGGAGGCTCTTTCCCTTGTCATGATCTCTTCCCCCTCCCCCCCCAATCCATGTGGGAAAGGAGAGGAACAGGGATCAAAGCCAGATCCAACCAAGAAGCTGCATGGAACCTGTGATCCCCTCGGTTTCTTTCCTGGAGAAGGGAATTGCAGGATCCACACAGCAACACCAGAGGGGCTGCATGCTGGCTTTGGTCCCCACTCTCCTCCTTTCCCACCAGGAAAGGAGAGCAGTGGGCATGGAAAGGGGGGGTCATGGCCAGAGAGAAAGCCGTCCCTGTCTGTGACCCTCCTTTCCATTGGAGCTAATGCTAGCGTGCCCCTCTCAACTGACAGCCAGGGAGAGGTGAGCATGGATTACACTCCTGAGAGCCAGCTGTCAGCTGAGGGGTGCGCTAGTTGTGTCTCCATATTGTTGGCAAACCAGGGACTACGTAGGACCCTAACAAATGAGACCTGGTTCTGTGGTTGCCTGTTGCCCCAGTTTGGGCTGGGCTAACCCGCAAAGCATGTGGATGATGCCGTACCCTGTTACAAACATCTGGTGGCCTCCGTTTAGACAGGCAGGTAAATTCATTTGCCTAAAACATCTCTGAAACACCCTGTTTCAGGCAAAAGTAATTGGCTGGTGCCTGCCTGTTCCTAGGCTGAAGTTTTTTTAAACACAGTTTTTAATCAATTTGGGGATAATTCATAGATCTAAGATATAGCAAGGGTGGTCTTACACAGTCTGCAGTTCTAGTGTTTTCTTCAAGCTTTATCATAAATTTAGGGATAAATGGTTCTTTGGGCCAACATGGCAACCACACACTAGAGTCTAGACTATATTGTTAGGCAGAGGCACGTTCCTCAGTTTCAGATGACCTAGAAGAACTTGGCTATAAGCAACATAGGAGGGTCTATGCTCGATTATAATATTTTACATAGTGCCAGCAACGTACCTGGTGCTTAACACTTGTGATAAGACTCTAGATCCTGGTCCTGAACGCATTTTCTCACATACCTGGTAATGATAATAGCAAGTCAAAAAATAAATATGTAGAAATTACAGTATTGTCAAACTTGACAATTTTATCATGAGTTTCACATATAGGGCATTTTTCAGTCCTAATTCCTGGAGTCATTTTAGTACAGTAACCATTTCATTTTTAAAGAGATTCTAGCAGTCATGTTAAGCGGCTTGAAATATGATCCAACTTTACTATCAAGGTTCAGAAGCCAGAACTCAAAAATATTTTTGATTTATGATTCTTGAACGTGTTGGCAATAATGAGATTGGAGTTTATGAAGATATTTTTCAATCTTAGTCAGTTATCATGACTTTTCTTTATACTTCAGAATATGTTTCGCCAGCAACAAAAGGTTTTTCAACAAGCAAGAATAGTTCAGAGTCAGAGACTGAAGACAATTAAGCAGCTATATGAGCAGTTTTTAAAGGTCCTGTATATGTACTGTATCTCTTAAAATTAAATGCTAGTTTTATGATGGAGACATCCTTAAGGCAACAGTTAGATTTAGAAAACACTTGCATTTTGCAGATTAATTATTTATATTTTTAAATCTAAGGATGATAATACTTTCAGAACTTTGCATTAGTTTGGTGCAACTAATCAGACAAAAATGGTTGTGTAGACATTGTTGCCTGCAGTCCATCTCAGGCCATGTCTACACTCAAGAGGTTGCACAAAGTAGTTTTACTTCTTTCTGGTGCAGACTTCTGGGGAAAGCAACATTTTCAGCAATGCTTGAAATTTCATGGTCACTACTGGAGCTCTAATTCACAAAAATAGAAGTGCTAATGACTTCAACACACTATTCAGAACCCTGAAAGTTGGATACATATCTCCTTGCCTCTCTTCTCCCCTGCCCCACACTCTCAGTACCCATGGACATATTATTTATTCAGATTTATACTCCGCCCTTCCCATTAAGGCTTAGGGTGGCTTCCAACATAAAAACGTCTAACAAAATCCCCTTAGCCCCACAGTCCCACCCAACCCTATCCTTGCCTGCCAAACAGAAAGGTCTTACATCACTTCCGGAAGATGAGCAGGCTAGGGCTTAGACAAACCTCCAAGAGGGAGGAAGTTCCATAATTGTGAGACAGCCACTGAAAACACCTGTCTGTGTGTCCTTGTTGTAGAAACGTCATGGGCAGATGGCACCTGCAAGAGGGCACTCCCAGTTGACCTTAGAAGCTGCAATGAGACACGAAGGAAGAGGAAGACTTACAGATACTTGGGGCCCAACCTGTTTAGGACTTTATAGGTCAAAATCAACATGTAGAATTATGCTCAGAAAGCTATTGGTAGACAGGACTGACTGTGGAGCACTAGTGTAATATGCTCCCAGCAGTCTGCCCCCGACAGATGATGGGCCATTGTATCTGCACCAACTGCAGCTTCTGAACAACCATCAAGGGAGCCCCACATAAAGCACATTGCAGTATTCTAGCCTCAAGGTTACAATGGCATGGATGACCATGGTCAAATCCAAATCTGATAAAAAAAGATTGCAGCCTTTTCACCAGATGAAGTTGGTGAAAAGTGCTCCTGGCCACCACTGCTATGTGGCAATTTATAAGCAGCAATGGATCCAAGAGCACTTCAAGGCTGTGGACCTGAGTGACTAAAGGAGGTGGACCCCATCAATAACGGGGGCCCTATGTCTCCCCCAGGTCGCAAGGCTGGTCAGCCATCACCACCTTGGTCTTGTCTGGATTCAACTTCAATCAGCTCACCTGCATCCAGTCTCCAACAGCAGCCAGGCACTGGGTAAGCACCAAGACTGCAGGACCTGGATGAGATGAAGAAGTGATACTGAGTTGGGTGTCATCGGCATACTAATTGCACTTCACTCCCAAATTTTCATATGACCGTGCCCAGGGGTTTCAGAGACATATTGAACAGGAGTGGGGACAAGATGGAAGCCTGCGAGACCCCCACAACGGAGTTCTGGAGGGGTCGATGAGCCACCACCCTCCACGTTCTCCCAGCCAGGAATAATCAAAACCACTCAAGAGCAATCCAGTGAACTCGTCATGCAGCTGTGTCAAAAATATCCCACAATGAACTGTATCAAAGACTGTCGAAAGATCTAACAAAACCAACAAGGAGCAGGAGGTGGGGACCTCCTTCGGGGGAGTGGACCGGGAGGGGGGTTCCAGAGCCATAGGGGTCGTGCTGGGCTGGGGGAATTATGGTCTTTCTGGGAGGCAGGTTCAATCCATGGAACGGGACAAATGTTGTTTATCTGTTCCACTCATTGGCCCCCAGACAGGCGGTGAGGTGATCAGGGATCAGAGGACCCTGGGCCTCGGTTTGATGCTGGTAAATGCGAGGTCGGTGGCTAATAAATCAACTACGGTCCGGGAGGTGATCCTGGACCAGGCGGCCGACCTCACATGCGTTACGGAGACCTGGCTGGACACTGAGTCGGGGCCTATATTAGCTGACCTTATTCCAGCCGGGTACTCCGTGCAGCATCAGCCATGGCTGGAGGGCCGGGGTGTGTGTGTGTGTGTGTGTAGCCATTATTTTTAAGGATGCCTGGTCTGTGAGGAGATTTCCTGTGCAGCCTGTCCTGGATGTGGAGACTCTCCCTTTGGTGTTGGATTTGGCCGGAGACAGAGTGGGGATACTACTGATATACCGGGCACCCACCTGTACAGCAGCCTCCCCACCCACACTGACTGAGCTGGTGTCAGAGGTGATCTTGCGGTCCCCCAGGGCGATAGTTCTGGGGGATTTCAATATTCATGCCGACGCCAGTCTTGAGGGGGCGAGCATGAGTTCATGGCTGCCATGGCAACCATGGACCTGTCTCATAAAGTAGTGGGCCCCACGCATATTGGGGGACTTACCCTAGATATGATATTTTGCACAGGCCTTGAGGCAGGGGATCCGTTAGTGGGGGATGTGCATGACAAGGGCACTGTTGACCCACCTGTACAGCAGCCTCCCCATCCGCACTGACTGAGCTGGTGTCGGAGGTGGTCTTGGGGTCCCCCAGGGCGATAATTCTGGGGGATTTCAATATTCATGCCGACGCCAGTCTTGGGGGGGCAGAGCATGAGTTCATGGCTGCCATGGCAACCATGGACCTGTCTCATAAAGTAGTGGGCCCCATGCACCAGGATACCCGCATGTCGGCCCATGGGCGGATGTGGGACCACTTAAGTTGGTTTGCCCCCGAAGGCTTATGGAACCAGAAAGGTTCCAGATAGCTCTAGGGGATGTTTCATCTGACCTCAATGGCCACTCACTCGATAACCTCGTGTCTATGTGGAATTCCATGCTGACTGAAGCCATCGACAGTGTGACCCCCCCAGGTGTCCGCTCCTCAAGCGCCGACAACACAGCTCTCCGTAGTACACAAAGGAGCTGCGGTGGATGAAGTGTGAAGGGCAGCGGTTAGAGCGACGGTGGCATCACTCACGTGCTGAAGTTGACCGATTGCGGCATCAAGTCTGGTTACGTACCTATGCCATTGTGGTGCAGACAGCAACTAAGGTTTTCTTTGCTGCCCTCATTGCGTCCGCTAAGTCCTACCCGGCTGAGCTGTTCCGGGTGGTGAAGGGACTGGTCAGTCCGGCCTCCCTCCGCCTGGACTTAGAATCATCAAATGCTCACTGTGATTTGTTTGTGGATTTCTTTGCAGATAAAATCGCTCAAACTCACCACGGCTTTGATGCAACCTTTTTAGCAGAGAACAGGTCAGAGGCAGTAGAAGCCCTGTCCTGTCCTATTTCGTGGAATGAGTTTCAGGCTGTGTTGCCCTCAGATGTGGGGACTGTGCGAGCCACCCATTGTGAGTTAGATCCATGCCCATCCTGGCTAGTTAAGGCTAGCCAGGAGACATTGGGGCCATTGCTAACAGGGATAGTCAACACCTCCTTAGGGAGGGCAGTGTGCTAGACTGTCTCAAGGAGACGGTGGTGCGGCCTGTCACAAAGAGATACTGGACTATAGGTCTAACAATATGTAAAGCTAAAGGTTATACATGTATGTAATGTTAAAGCTGAGAACTGTAAACTCACTTCATGTAATCATGTAATGTAAAACTAAGAGCTGGAAACTCAATTAATGCAAGGGGGAGAGAGAAAGATCTGCCGGATGTGTATTCACTGCAGACACTAGACAGAAGCCCCATGAAGTTGCAAATGAACCTGCATGTCTTCCTGTTTGCCTACATGCTTGTAACCACAGTATTTCTCCAGGTTTCTCCAGGCGAGAAAATGGAAACAGATTGCAAAGGTATTTAAGGGAATATCTTTGCTATCAAAGAGACACTCGGAACTCATTCAACCTCTGACTCGTGGAGTCATGGATCACAGCTGGGGGAAGGGCAACAACCTGCCAGCCAGCAGTCTGTGAAAGAAATGGACAGAGAGAGAAAACTTTGCTTTCCAACACTTTAAGAACAGGTGCCCGGTTAAACTTTCCATCAAGGACCGTGACATGGACTGAACCACTTTTGGACTTTTGTAGGGTAAGATTTATCTAAGGATGCACGCATGATGTGAGTTTACAGTTCTCAGCTTTAACATTACATACATGTTAAACCTTTAGCTTTACATATTGTTAGACCTATAGTCCAGTATCTCTTTGTGACACAGCCCCTGCTCAAGAAGCCATCTTTGGATGTTGGCACTCTGGCCAGCTATCGTCCAGTCTCTAACCTTCCCTTTTTAGGGAAGGTTATTGAATGGGTGGTGGCTCGGCAGCTTCAGGAGCATTTGGACTGGGTCAGTTTTTTCAATCCCTCGCAGTCAGGCTTCCGTTCAGGTTATGGCATGAAGACTGCGCTTGTGGCCTTGGTCGATGACCTCTCCCATGAGTTGGACCGGGGTCACTCGACCCTGTTGATCCTGTTAGCTCTCTTGGCTGCATTTGATACCGTTGATCATGAGTTGTTGGTGACTCGGCTGTGGGACCGGGCAGGGATTGACGGGACTGTTCTTGAATGGTTCCGCCCTTTCCTGGCTGGGAGAACCCAGCGTGTGGTCCTGGGGGAGTTTTCATCTTCGCCCTGGGCCTCATATGTGGGGTTCCGCAGGGTTCCATCTTATCCCCGCTCTTGTTCAATGTGGATATGCAGCCTTTGTGGGAGGTTGTCCGGGAGTTTGGGGTGAGATGTCATCAAAATGCTGATGACACCCAGCTATCTCTCTCATTTTCCTCTGACTCAGGCCCGGCAGTCTCGGTGCTTACCCAGTGTCTTTTGGCTGTTGGGGATTGAATGAGGGCGAGTCGCCTGAAACTAAATCCTGACAAGAGGCAGGTGATGGTTGTGGGGAGGGCCAGGGAGGTAGTGGCCCCCATCATTGATGGGGTCCATCCTCCCCTGGTTTTGCAGGTCAAATCTGGGGGTGCTCCTGGACCCGCAGCTTCGCCTGGATACCCAGGTGGAGGCTGTGGCGAAGGGGGCATTTCGCCAGTTATATCTGGTGCGTCGGCTTAGGCCATATGTTCTGACTCGGATCTGGCCACAATTGTCCATGCCTTTATTACCTCGAGACTAGATTACTGCAATGCACTCTACGTGGGGCTACCCTTGGTGCTGGTTCGGAAGCTCCAGCTGGTGCAAAATGCAGCGGACTGTCTCTTGACTGGGACGGGCCGAAGTGAGCACATTACACCAGTGCTCTGTTCCCTGCGCTGGCTGCCGATAGTTTTCCAAGCCCAATTCAAGGTGTTGGTGTTAACCTTTAAAGCCCTAAACAGCTTGGGCTTCACCTACCTGCGGGACCACCTCATTCTCCGGGTCCTGGATCGGGCATTCAATCCTGCGGTTGGCCAGGGACGTCCTCCTCAGGGTCCCCCGGGTTTCCTGGGTGTCCACCATGAGGAGGGCGTTCTCTGTAGCTGCACCGCGGCTGTGGAACTCCCTCCTGTTGGAGGTCCGCTTAATTATTGACCTCCCCTCTTTCCACAGACACTATAAGACCTGACTGTTCCGCCAGGCCTTTCCCGAGGAAGATGGGGTGGGTGGGCTGGGTTAGGGCATGAAGGGATGGGTTTTAATTTATTGTTTTAATTGTTGTTTGCTGTATATTTTAATATGTTTTAATATGTGAGCCGTCCCAAGAAGCCTGAGGCAGGAGGGGACGGCGTATATGTTTTTAAAATAAATAAATAAATAGTCAATTTCCAAGTGAAGATAGTCAACCAAGGTCACAAGCACAGCCTTAGTGCCATGCCCAGGACAAAATCCTGACTGACATGGATCCAGGAATCCAATACCATGGAGATGCACCTGAAGTTCTAAGGCGACCACCTGTTCAATAACCTTTTCTAAAAAGGGAAGATTAGAGATGAGGCGATAGCTGGTGGGGAAGTCAACGTCAAAAGATGGATTTCTTCAGCAGGGGTCGGTCAACTGTAGTTTTGAGGCCATCAGGCACCCTGCCCTTCCAAAGGGAGGCACTGATAACCCCTGCCAACAATGGCCCCAAAGTCTTCTGGCTAGCTTTCACTAGCCAGGATGGGAATGGATCTAATTCACAACTGGTCACCCACACCACTTCGCCGAGTGGTTGCATATACAAGTTGAACAGGAGAGGGGACAAGACAGAACCCTGCGGGACTCCACACAAGAGGTCTTAGTATGATGAAAAATAACCCACAAGCACCACTCACTGAGTTTGTCTGGCTAGGAAGGAGCAGAACCATTCCAAGGCAGTCCCGCCCACCCCTGCACACTCCCACAGGCACGTCACCAACATCTCATGATCAACAGTATCAAACACAGCTGACAGATCTAATAAAATCAACAGGGTCCAATGACCCCAGTCCCATTCCCAGTGAAGATCATCAACCAAGGCCACAAGCGCAGTCTCAGTGCCATATCCTGGATGAAATCCTGTCTGAGAGGGATCAAGAAAACCGATACGATCAAGATGCCCCTGTAGCTGTCGGGCCATTCAATAACCATCCCTAAAAAGGGAAAAGTTAGAGACAGGCCGATAGCTGGCGAGGGAGTCAATGTCAAGCAATGGTTTCTTGAGCAGAGGCCGTACCACCACCTCCTTGAGATGGCCCGGCACTCTGCCCTCCCAAAGGGAGGCATTGACCACCCCAGCCAGCAATGGCCCCATTGTCTCCTGGAAAGCCTTAACCAGCCAGGACAGGCATGGATCCAGTTCACAAGAGGTGGTCCTGACAGCCCCCAGAACATCCACTGCATCAGCGGGTGTCACCGACTGAAATTGATCCCATAAAATCGGACAAGGCGGGGCTGCCATAACCTCCAGTTCTCCTAGCGTAGTAAGTGCAGCGTCGAAGTCCTGGTGAGTACAAGTGATTTTATCCACAAAAAAAATCCACAAAATTGTGGATGTCACATGTCACAGCATGCTGTAGATGACTCCACTCCCAGGTGGAGGGAGGCTAGGCTGACCAGCACCCTCACCACCCGGAAAAGTTCTGCTAGACGGGATTTTGTGGATGGTATGAGGCGTAGCAAAAGCCTTATTTTTTGCTACCTGCATAGCCACGGCATAGGCTTGTAAACTGGCTCTATGACGCAATCTGTCGGTTTCAGCATGTGAATAGTGCCCATCTCGCTTCAGCACCCGCAGTTCCTTGGAAAACCAAGGCCTTCGAAGCTGTTGCCTGGGTAGCGGATGCTTAGCAGCCGTCCGATCGATGGCCTCTGTCAGCAAGGTATCCATAACACAACGAGGTCACCGATGAGACGGTTGTCAAGGTCAGAGGGTAGCTCACCCAGAGCAATCCGGAACCACTCTGGTTCCATCAGCCTCCGAGGGCGAATCATCCGAATAGGTTCCACACCTTTCCGGGGGCAGACATGCACCAGGAGAGAGGCCCGCAGGAGGTAATGATCAGTCCATGACAAGGGCACAGCTGATATCTCCCTCACCAACGGGACACCCGCCTCAAGGCAAGTGCAAAACATAAGGTCCAAGGTATGTCCTCCCTAATGTGTCAGGCCGCTGACCATCTGAGAGAGGCCCATTTTAATTAAAAAGTCACAATTTACAAAATAAATTATAACTTGCACATTGCCCTGTCTCTCCACACTCCCTCTGTTGCAGGGGGGTTGTGGCATAAACACCTGCCGTTCTTCCTACCCCTCATCATGATGCTGAGAGTTCATGTTCTCTTTTCCCATTATGAATTTTAAGTCAAAATCACTCTTTTCAAGATACTGATTGTTTTCACACGAACGCGAGGGTGCTCACCCGCCAGAGCAGGTCTGGGGGTGAACCCCCGTGCCTGCCTGCTTCAGTTTAAATTACCCGGCGGGTGCTGCGGCCCACAGTCCACCTGCATGCACACACACCCCACCATAGAGTTGTAGTCGGATCACCCACAACTCTATAGTGCTGCCCAGGTAACTTCAAGCCGAGAATGGGGCTGCAGCAACTGTCCACCAAGCAGATGGACAGTAGGCCCACCTCTGGCCGGTGCCTGAGGTTTGGTTCGCCCGCTCTCCTGACAGTGCACCTGGATGTTACAGAGCACTGCCGGTGGGGCTGCCCAGGAGCAAGGGCAGCCTGTTCTGCCTGCAGATTTGGTGGGCCACCTTTAAACGGATGGCCCACCTGGGTTTGAGGTGGGGCAGACGCATGGTTACGTCTGTGTGAAAACACCCACTATATTAGGATGGGAAATGATATTTATAAATATTATCCTACCTGAAGGTGTAAAATGGATTCTATAAAGTTTGGCAAAGTACTTTAAGCCTCCAGAAAATAAAGATGCCAATCAAGAGCACAATCTAGCACATGCTTATGCCCTAACTTAATTGTTCGCAGATAAAGGTGTAATCCTCATTCATCCAGTGTACATTATTTGCACATGTAAGTAGCATGCCAAACTGCTGCACTAGGCTTAAGTGGGTGCCAAATCCTTGTTCACAGCAAGACACACTATTGCCCATCGCTCAATCTCGCTTGCACAAGTGGTGTCACTCTATAGAGCCAAGCACAGTCCCTATGTATGGTCTGATTTAAGTGTGGTCTGACCACTCATACGTATGCTTCCAGGATGAGGTGTATACCACGCTCCTACATTATAGGCAGCCGCCTGCTGATGGTGGTTATGTTGCCCAATAACACCTTTCGCTGTGAGGTTACAACACCCACATACATCTACTGTGACACTTTGGAACTCAATTTACATATATATAACCCCCTTGTGAATTAGGATTGTACAAATAGGCTGCAGTCCTCAAACCACTTATTTTAGAGCAATCCCACAAAAGTCAATGGAACTAGTCCAGAGTAACAGATTGCAGGGCTGGATCTTCAGAATATATTTATTTATTTATTTATTGCCCACCTTTCCCTGAAGGTTCGGAGTAGGTTACAAAGATATATGTGCTTTGTTACCTACTCTGAGCCTTCAGGGAAGGGTGGGCAATAGATAGATAGATAAAATAAAAATAATTAAAAATCCAAACTGTATATAAAAATCCCACTTAAAAACAACATCCCACCCTATCCACACCTGCCAAATGTCTGACCAAATAAATAGGTCTTACATTGAACTTAGCAAGACTACTCACATGCATTAGTTTAAGCATGGACTTCCAGGATTAGTGTCCAAAATAGCTTGGGA
>QEPC01006427.1:650146-715678 GCA_003113815.1 Sphenodon punctatus
GGTGTGTGTGTGTGTGTGTGTAGCCATTATTTTTAAGGATGCCTGGTCTGTGAGGAGATTTCCTGTGCAACCTGTCCTGGATGTGGAGACTCTCCATTTGGTGTTGGATTTGGCCGGAGACAGAGTGGGGATACTACTGATATACCGGGCACTCACCTGTACAGCAGCCTCCCCACCCACACTGACTGAGCTGGTGTCAGAGGTGATCTTGCGGTCCCCCAGGGCGATAGTTCTGGGGGATTTCAATATTCATGCCGACGCCAGTCTTGAGGGGGCGAGCATGAGTTCATGGCTGCCATGGCAACCATGGACCTGTCTCATAAAGTAGTGGGCCCCACGCATATTGGGGGACTTACCCTAGATATGATATTTTGCACAGGCTTTGAGGCAGGGGATCCGTTAGTGGGGGAGGTGCATGACAAGGGCACTGTTGACCCACCTGTACAGCAGCCTCCCCACCCGCACTGACTGAGCTGGTGTCGGAGGTGGTCTTGGGGTCCCCCAGGGCGATAATTCTGGGGGGATTTCAATATTCATGCCGACGCCAGTCTTGGGGGGGCAGAGCATGAGTTCATGGCCGCCATGGCAACCGTGGACCTGTCTCATAAAGTAGTGGGCCCCATGCACCAGGATACCCGCATGTCGGCCCATGGGCGGGTGTGGGACCACTTAAGTTGGTTTGCCCCCGAAGGCTTATGGAACCAGAAAGGTTCCAGATAGCTCTAGGGGATGTTTCATCTGACCTCAATGGCCACTCACTCGATAACCTCTTGTCTATGTGGAATTCCATGCTGACTGAAGCCATCGACAGTGTGACCCCCCCAGGTGTCCGCTCCTCAAGCGCCGACAACACAGCTCTCCGTAGTACACAAAGGAGCTGCGGTGGATGAAGTGTGAAGGGCAGCGGTTAGAGCGACGGTGGCATCACTCACGTGCTGAAGTTGACCGATTGCGGCATCAAGTCTGGTTACGTACCTATGCCATTGTGGTGCAGACAGCAACTAAGGTTTTCTTTGCTGCCCTCATTGCGTCCGCTAAGTCCTACCCGGCTGAGCTGTTCCGGGTGGTGAAGGGACTGGTCAGTCCGGCCTCCCTCCGCCTGGACTTAGAATCATCAAATGCTCACTGTGATTTGTTTGTGGATTTCTTTGCAGATAAAATCGCTCAAACTCACCACGGCTTTGATGCAACCTTTTTAGCAGAGAACAGGTCAGAGGCAGTAGAAGCCCTGTCCTGTCCTATTTCGTGGAATGAGTTTCAGGCTGTGTTGCCCTCAGATGTGGGGACTGTGCGAGCCACCCATTGTGAGTTAGATCCATGCCCATCCTGGCTAGTTAAGGCTAGCCAGGAGACATTGGGGCCATTGCTAACAGGGATAGTCAACACCTCCTTAGGGAGGGCAGTGTGCTAGACTGTCTCAAGGAGACGGTGGTGCGGCCTGTCACAAAGAGATACTGGACTATAGGTCTAACAATATGTAAAGCTAAAGGTTAAACATGTATGTAATGTTAAAGCTGAGAACTGTAAACTCACTTCATGTAATCATGTAATGTAAAACTAAGAGCTGGAAACTCAATTAATGCAAGGGGGAGAGAGAAAGATCTGCCGGATGTGTATTCACTGCAGACACTAGACAGAAGCCCCATGAAGTTGCAAATGAACCTGCATGTCTTCCTGTTTGCCTACATGCTTGTAACCACAGTATTTCTCCAGGTTTCTCCAGGCGAGAAAATGGAAACAGATTGCAAAGGTATTTAAGGGAATATCTTTGCTATCAAAGAGACACTCGGAACTCATTCAACCTCTGACTCGTGGAGTCATGGATCACAGCTGGGGGAAGGGCAACAACCTGCCAGCCAGCAGTCTGTGAAAGAAATGGACAGAGAGAGAAAACTTTGCTTTCCAACACTTTAAGAACAGGTGCCCGGTTAAACTTTCCATCAAGGACCGTGACATGGACTGAACCACTTTTGGACTTTTGTAGGGTAAGATTTATCTAAGGATGCACGCATGATGTGAGTTTACAGTTCTCAGCTTTAACATTACATACATGTTAAACCTTTAGCTTTACATATTGTTAGACCTATAGTCCAGTATCTCTTTGTGACACAGCCCCTGCTCAAGAAGCCATCTTTGGATGTTGGCACTCTGGCCAGCTATCGTCCAGTCTCTAACCTTCCCTTTTTAGGGAAGGTTATTGAATGGGTGGTGGCTCGGCAGCTTCAGGAGCATTTGGACTGGGTCAGTTTTTTCAATCCCTCGCAGTCAGGCTTCCGTTCAGGTTATGGCATGAAGACTGCGCTTGTGGCCTTGGTCGATGACCTCTCCCATGAGTTGGACCGGGGTCACTCGACCCTGTTGATCCTGTTAGCTCTCTTGGCTGCATTTGATACCGTTGATCATGAGTTGTTGGTGACTCGGCTGTGGGACCGGGCAGGGATTGACGGGACTGTTCTTGAATGGTTCCGCCCTTTCCTGGCTGGGAGAACCCAGCGTGTGGTCCTGGGGGAGTTTTCATCTTCGCCCTGGGCCTCATATGTGGGGTTCCGCAGGGTTCCATCTTATCCCCGCTCTTGTTCAATGTGGATATGCAGCCTTTGTGGGAGGTTGTCCGGGAGTTTGGGGTGAGATGTCATCAAAATGCTGATGACACCCAGCTATCTCTCTCATTTTCCTCTGACTCAGGCCCGGCAGTCTCGGTGCTTACCCAGTGTCTTTTGGCTGTTGGGGATTGAATGAGGGCGAGTCGCCTGAAACTAAATCCTGACAAGAGGCAGGTGATGGTTGTGGGGAGGGCCAGGGAGGTAGTGGCCCCCATCATTGATGGGGTCCATCCTCCCCTGGTTTTGCAGGTCAAATCTGGGGGTGCTCCTGGACCCGCAGCTTCGCCTGGATACCCAGGTGGAGGCTGTGGCGAAGGGGGCATTTCGCCAGTTATATCTGGTGCGTCGGCTTAGGCCATATGTTCTGACTCGGATCTGGCCACAATTGTCCATGCCTTTATTACCTCGAGACTAGATTACTGCAATGCACTCTACGTGGGGCTACCCTTGGTGCTGGTTCGGAAGCTCCAGCTGGTGCAAAATGCAGCGGACTGTCTCTTGACTGGGACGGGCCGAAGTGAGCACATTACACCAGTGCTCTGTTCCCTGCGCTGGCTGCCGATAGTTTTCCAAGCCCAATTCAAGGTGTTGGTGTTAACCTTTAAAGCCCTAAACAGCTTGGGCTTCACCTACCTGCGGGACCACCTCATTCTCCGGGTCCTGGATCGGGCATTCAATCCTGCGGTTGGCCAGGGACGTCCTCCTCAGGGTCCCCCGGGTTTCCTGGGTGTCCACCATGAGGAGGGCGTTCTCTGTAGCTGCACCGCGGCTGTGGAACTCCCTCCTGTTGGAGGTCCGCTTAATTATTGACCTCCCCTCTTTCCACAGACACTATAAGACCTGACTGTTCCGCCAGGCCTTTCCCGAGGAAGATGGGGTGGGTGGGCTGGGTTAGGGCATGAAGGGATGGGTTTTAATTTATTGTTTTAATTGTTGTTTGCTGTATATTTTAATATGTTTTAATATGTGAGCCGTCCCAAGAAGCCTGAGGCAGGAGGGGACGGCGTATATGTTTTTAAAATAAATAAATAAATAGTCAATTTCCAAGTGAAGATAGTCAACCAAGGTCACAAGCACAGCCTTAGTGCCATGCCCAGGACAAAATCCTGACTGACATGGATCCAGGAATCCAATACCATGGAGATGCACCTGAAGTTCTAAGGCGACCACCTGTTCAATAACCTTTTCTAAAAAGGGAAGATTAGAGATGAGGCGATAGCTGGTGGGGAAGTCAACGTCAAAAGATGGATTTCTTCAGCAGGGGTCGGTCAACTGTAGTTTTGAGGCCATCAGGCACCCTGCCCTTCCAAAGGGAGGCACTGATAACCCCTGCCAACAATGGCCCCAAAGTCTTCTGGCTAGCTTTCACTAGCCAGGATGGGAATGGATCTAATTCACAACTGGTCACCCACACCACTTCGCCGAGTGGTTGCATATACAAGTTGAACAGGAGAGGGGACAAGACAGAACCCTGCGGGACTCCACACAAGAGGTCTTAGTATGATGAAAAATAACCCACAAGCACCACTCACTGAGTTTGTCTGGCTAGGAAGGAGCAGAACCATTCCAAGGCAGTCCCGCCCACCCCTGCACACTCCCACAGGCACGTCACCAACATCTCATGATCAACAGTATCAAACACAGCTGACAGATCTAATAAAATCAACAGGGTCCAATGACCCCAGTCCCATTCCCAGTGAAGATCATCAACCAAGGCCACAAGCGCAGTCTCAGTGCCATATCCTGGATGAAATCCTGTCTGAGAGGGATCAAGAAAACCGATACGATCAAGATGCCCCTGTAGCTGTCGGGCCATTCAATAACCATCCCTAAAAAGGGAAAAGTTAGAGACAGGCCGATAGCTGGCGAGGGAGTCAATGTCAAGCAATGGTTTCTTGAGCAGAGGCCGTACCACCACCTCCTTGAGATGGCCCGGCACTCTGCCCTCCCAAAGGGAGGCATTGACCACCCCAGCCAGCAATGGCCCCATTGTCTCCTGGAAAGCCTTAACCAGCCAGGACAGGCATGGATCCAGTTCACAAGAGGTGGTCCTGACAGCCCCCAGAACATCCACTGCATCAGCGGGTGTCACCGACTGAAATTGATCCCATAAAATCGGACAAGGCGGGGCTGCCATAACCTCCAGTTCTCCTAGCGTAGTAAGTGCAGCGTCGAAGTCCTGGTGAGTACAAGTGATTTTATCCACAAAAAAAATCCACAAAATTGTGGATGTCACATGTCACAGCATGCTGTAGATGACTCCACTCCCAGGTGGAGGGAGGCTAGGCTGACCAGCACCCTCACCACCCGGAAAAGTTCTGCTAGACGGGATTTTGTGGATGGTATGAGGCGTAGCAAAAGCCTTATTTTTTGCTACCTGCATAGCCACGGCATAGGCTTGTAAACTGGCTCTATGACGCAATCTGTCGGTTTCAGCATGTGAATAGTGCCCATCTCGCTTCAGCACCCGCAGTTCCTTGGAAAACCAAGGCCTTCGAAGCTGTTGCCTGGGTAGCGGATGCTTAGCAGCCGTCCGATCGATGGCCTCTGTCAGCAAGGTATCCATAACACAACGAGGTCACCGATGAGACGGTTGTCAAGGTCAGAGGGTAGCTCACCCAGAGCAATCCGGAACCACTCTGGTTCCATCAGCCTCCGAGGGCGAATCATCCGAATAGGTTCCACACCTTTCCGGGGGCAGACATGCACCAGGAGAGAGGCCCGCAGGAGGTAATGATCAGTCCATGACAAGGGCACAGCTGATATCTCCCTCACCAACGGGACACCCGCCTCAAGGCAAGTGCAAAACATAAGGTCCAAGGTATGTCCTCCCTAATGTGTCAGGCCGCTGACCATCTGAGAGAGGCCCATTTTAATTAAAAAGTCACAATTTACAAAATAAATTATAACTTGCACATTGCCCTGTGTGTCCACACTCCCTCTGTTGCAGGGGGGTTGTGGCATAAACACCTGCCGTTCTTCCTACCCCTCATCATGATGCTGAGAGTTCATGTTCTCTTTTCCCATTATGAATTTTAAGTCAAAATCGCTCTTTTCAAGATACTGATTGTTTTCACACGAATGCGAGGGTGCTCACCTGCCAGAGCAGGTCTGGGGGTGAAACCCCGTGCCTGCCTGCTTCAGTTTAAATTACCCGGCGGGTGCTGCGGCCCACAGTCCACCTGCATGCACACACACCCCACTATAGAGTTGTAGTCGGATCACCCACAACTCTATAGTGCTGCCCAGGTAACTTCAAGCCGAGAATGGGGCTGCAGCAACTGTCCACCAAGCAGATGGACAGTAGGCCCACCTCTGGCCGGTGCCTGAGGTTTGGTTCGCCCGCTCTCCTGACAGTGCACCTGGATGTTACAGAGCACTGCCGGTGGGGCTGCCCAGGAGCAAGGGCAGCCTGTTCTGCCTGCAGATTTGGTGGGCCACCTTTAAACGGATGGCCCACCTGGGTTTGAGGTGGGGCAGACGCATGGTTACGTCTGTGTGAAAACACCCACTATATTAGGATGGGAAATGATATTTATAAATATTATCCTACCTGAAGGTGTAAAATGGATTCTATAAAGTTTGGCAAAGTACTTTAAGCCTCTAGAAAATAAAGATGCCAATCAAGAGCCCAATCTAGCACATGCTTATGCCCTAACTTAATTGTTCGCAGATAAAGGTGTAATCCTCATTCATCCAGTGTACATTATTTGCACATGTAAGTAGCATGCCAAACTGCTGCACTAGGCTTAAGTGGGTGCCAAATCCTTGTTCACAGCAAGACACACTATTGCCCATCGCTCAATCTCGCTTGCACAAGTGATGTCACTCTATAGAGCCAAGCACAGTCCCTATGTATGGTCTGATTTAAGTGTGGTCTGACCACTCATACGTATGCTTCCAGGATGAGGTGTATACCACGCTCCTACATTATAGGCAGCCGCCTGCTGATGGTGGTTATGTTGCCCAATAACACCTTTCGCTGTGAGGTTACAACACCCACATACATCTACTGTGACACTTTGGAACTCAATTTACATATATATAACCCCCTTGTGAATTAGGATTGTACAAATAGGCTGCAGTCCTCAAACCACTTATTTTAGAGTAATCCCACAAAAGTCAATGGAACTAGTCCAGAGTAACAGATTGCGGGGCTGGATCTTCAGAATATATTTATTTATTTATTGCCCACCTTTCCCTGAAGGTTCAGAGTAGGTTACAAAGATATATGTGCTTTGTTACCTACTCTGAGCCTTCAGGGAAGGGTGGGCAATAGATAGATAGATAAAATAAAACTAATTAAAAATCCAAACTGTATATAAAAATCCCACTTAAAAACCAACATCCCACCCTATCCACACCTGCCAAATGTCTGACCAAATAAATAGGTCTTACATTGAACTTAGCAAGACTACTCACATGCATTAGTTTAAGCATGGACTTCCAGGATTAGTGTCCAAAATAGCTTGGGAAAGATGGTGATGGCCTACAGTTAAGATACATACATTTAACACTAGAGAGAGAGGGAAGAGATACTTTGGGCCCGATTGTCAGGGGCACTCTGAACATGCAGTCCTCATTACCTTCAAAATAGATCTGTTTCTATCTCCCACATCTAGGGAAATTCATCTCTTAAAACTCATCACGTAATAAGTCTTTCATTTCTTGATATCAGTCTTATTGAATTTTAAAATCTAGTCAGTTTAGATTGAGTGCTCTTGCAAGAAACATTAAAAGATTTATAGTAAGCTAATCTTTTTGTTTAGAGTATGGAAGATCTGGAGAAGAATCATGACAGTCTTCTAGCAGGTGCACAAAATGAACTTCGTAAAGAAATGGCTATGTTGCAAAAGAAAATTATGATGGACACTGTAAGTATTAACACAGTTTTATGGTTATTTCAGTTACATGTAAAAGTAGAACATTAAGTAGAAAAGTCATTTAATAGTCACTATTTAATTTTCTTGATGAAACAGTGATATAGTATATTTCAAAATGGTACATTTGTCCAGTATTATCTCCTTTTCTTGTAACAGCAACAGCAAGAGATGGCAACCGTTCGCAAGTCTCTTCAGTCCATGTTATTCTGATGATTCACTGAAGAAACAACTTGTACCTAAGTAACACGATACAATTACAGCCATTAGCCTTGGAAGAAAACCCTGTGTTGTTTTAAAATTCCATATGAATCAAATTGTTAAGTTGATTGTTGAATACTTTTAAGTTCAATAATGTTGTTAGTAAAATTTATTTAAGTTTGTTTGTTTGTTTAAAAAAAATAGATGGGATTGCTAACTGGATTCTTTCCTCACAAATTATTGCTCATTTAATTTTCAAGTTTCTGAAGGAATACTCCTCAACCTCCTCACATTAGGACTCGATTTTCCAATGCTAAGGCAATCTTATAAAGTGCAAGACTCCTGTGGTATGACAGGCATAGCATATACCTCCTAAACAGGCAAATCTGAAATGGCATGAATAAATCACAACATTCCACTAACAGAACTGCCACCACAGCACTAAATGAAACGGACACTTTAGAAACCCAATGCTCTTACACGAGATGTATTTCTGAAAAAGCTGCAGTGTTTTTGAGCTGAGAGCTACATATATAGTTTTGAGTTTTGTATATGTACTTTTTGCATACTCACTCCTACGCCTGTGAATAACCCTTCTATGGCTTGGGATGTGGTACTCGTTGTATGAATAATTTTGTTAAACATACTATATTATCATATTTTATATTTTATCATTTTATTATTTTATTTTTGTATACATACATGCTTAATTATTATTATGATCTTGTTGTTATGGCCATGTGGCTTACAATAAATTTTCCTGTACTGTACTGATAAACAAGAATTAGCTTTCCTTCTTTGGTACTCTGTTAGAGAGCATGTTTTGTTGGTCTAGTCTTATCATTGTAATTGTATTTTTAAAAGACAATTTAGCAGCTTTGGTGTAAAACATATGTTAGAACATATGTTCAACTTTACCCTACTGCCAAGGTCAAATATTTGCTAAGAAAACCAGACTTGGATTAAACAAGGTATTGTGGTTTTCATACCAACATTTATATAATTAATTTAAAGAAACTTAATTAAATAGTTTAAAATATGTCATCTGCCATGACTATTGAAGACACTACGCATCTAAAGCAGCAATTCTTGTGGACCATTATAGAAACTGCATAAAAGTTATCAAATAAGTAGATGCCCATTTCCAAAGCTGTAGCTGAAATGCTAGTCTTTGCTGTTTGAAAGAATTCAGTTTAGTGACATCTTAAGTTTTAAAAAGAAACCATTTATATTTTGCATATCATCACATAATACAGTGAATTTTGATTTCATTTTTTACAACTGAGTAGAAGTTTTCATACTTTTTTAAAAACAGAAAAACACCATATTCAATTTTTACAAGTTAGGCAATCAAAGTATTTTAAACAATTTAATTTAATACAAAAATACATGTGGCCATTAGCTGCGTGACATCACTTATGAACAACAAAGGGATTAATGCTCAGTTATTACATTTACTGTAAGTTTTTACAGAATGAAAGCTATAACAGGCCCATAAAGAAGAGGAGGAGTGAAGCTTTCTCCATTTTTTTAGAATTGAAAATAACTTTTTCTGATGCCATGTTTTCCCACCATAAAGCATTCAAAAATCAGTCCATACAGATTCTTTACATAGTATATTTCTTCCACTGATTAATATTTATATTTACAATTTTGATTGTTGGGTGAAAATTTTCCCAGTTTTCTGACTGCTTGTTGGATTCTGGAGCCTGTGTCATTTTCCAGGTAGTTAGTGTTGCACTATTCTCTGGATAGGGGAATCTACACCAGCTGTTGGATGTTGTCAGGGCAGTTCTTCATTCCCTGTTTAAAACTGAGATAGAGGAGGGGAACAAATTAGTCTCCCAGAGTGGTCATGTGTGATGGCCTACTTAACAGAGAAAGTTTTGAGGTGATAGCCACCATGGAGCCACACTCTTCCACATCAGTTATTAGTGTTTAGAAGAGCTAATAGCAAATAATTATGGATGGAATAGATGCCACTTAGATGTCCAAGTATCTGAATCAGCCTGCAAGTCCAATAATTTGCAGTTATCCTTGAGTTCACTAACACACACTAATTATTGTTGGTATGATAATACCATAAGCTAAGCTTTAAAATAAAGCTTAAGCCAAACTTATTTTAAATAGCAACAGCTAGGATTTATTCCTAAACTAGTATCCACAGCATTTGTAACAACACTGTTTCAGGTGATTTGAAAAACGGATGAGATTGCCCTCCATTCATCTTCGATTTTGAAACAAAAGCCATGTTACTGCGCCGCCAAATCTCCCAGCTGGGAAATCTCCTGTCAGAGGATCTTACGGTATGCTGTGCATGTGGATGCTTGTAATCAGCCGTGTCCAGCAGCCTTTTTCTTTCAATTCTCAGGGCTCAAAATCCAACCCTGACAATCGGGGGGGGGGGGGAAACCTGCTGGGTGCAGCTGATTACAAGCGCCCATGTGCACAGCGCACTGTAACATCCCCGCCGGAAGATACAGCAGCTCAGTAACGTGAGCAAGTGGCCAAAGACACACAATCCAGTAGTTATAGTCGTTTAGTATTTAGGGGAAAGAAAGGAAAAGAAAGCTTGGACTTGTAAGGGAGTTATTTTCCTCAACACTCATTGACTTCAACTTACAGGATCAGCCAGCCTACTACACTAGCAGTGGTGTTCTCCTGGAGGGTTCATTTTAGTCAGTCTAATTCACATTTTACACATGAAAACTTCTGTCACGGCAGCTGCCTTCAATTTAAGAAAAATTAGTATTTTTTCCCTCCGTTACATAAAATGAAATTGCTCCTAGAATTCTAGTTGCTAGAACTTCAGATCTGTAGTCAGTCTACATGCACCAGAATTGAAATAGCTTTTCTCAATCAATAAATATTTAGCTAAAAACCCTAATGTCCATGATCAAAAACAACAAAATGAAATGTCTACAATACTTTTTTATTCTGAAACATAAAGTTTCTATAAGTCACCATAGAATCTGCAGGACTTCCTATTATATTGAAATAATCTCATTGATTTTATCTGAGTAGATTTAATGAGCTTTTCATGGACTTGATTTTCTTGAAAAACTTCATGATCTGTATTCCTGAAAAGGGGATTTGCTTCATTCAGCATTTCCCCTAACAGCTTCTCCTCTTCTCCTTGAGCTATTAATCAGTCATTATGGTTTTGAACCTGTTCAGGAGCTGGATGAGATGAGATTCTGAAGACATGTATGCGAAGATGAGCAGCAATCTGCATACATACACCAATGGAGTATCTCAGCAAATCAAACAAGGATATGAACTAAAAAGCAAAAGAATAAAAGTTACAAAGAAGTTTAAAACCAGAGTATCTGTCTACTTACTGGAAAACCATTATATTTAACACACATCTTTGCCAATTTAATCTATTTTGGGGGTCAGTAGATTTTTAAGTTTTAAATTCCAAATCATTAAGAACGTAAGAAATGCCATACTGGGTCAGAACAATGGTCCATGAAGCCCAGCAGCCCATCTCTGACAATGGTCACTTCAGAAAAGTACCCAACAGATTATAATGGAGAAATCCATTCCCACTGTTCCCGCTCAGCTTCTGACAGGCAGGAGATGGTGGTCCCCTGACTTACTGTCTAATAGCTGTTTATGGGCTTATCCGCCGATAATTTAGCCAACCCTTGTTTGAAGCCAGCTAGGCTACTGGCCTTCACAGAAACAAATTCCACAAGTTGCTCTGGCAACAAATTCCACAAATTAACTGTGTGTTGAGTGAAAGAGTACTTCCTTTTGTTTGTTTCAAATCTGCTGCCAGTTTCATGGAGTATCCCCTAGCTCTAGTACTATTTGAGAGGGTAAGTAACGACTCTCTATTCACTTGTTCCACACTGCTCATGGTTTTATAAAATTCTATCATGTCCCCTTTTCAGTTCTCTCTTCTCCAAGCTAAAGAGCCCTAACCTATTGAGTCTCTCCTCATACAGAAGCCGTTCCATATGCTTAATCATTTTTGTTGCCCTTCTCTGTACCTTTTCCAGTTCTACAATATCTTTTTTGAAATGGGACAATCAGAACAGCACGCAATATTCAAAGTGTGGTTGTATCATTACCATTTTAAGCCTTAGGGATGCAAGGAGTATACATTTGAATAAATAAATAAATATAGCGGCATTATGATATTTTCTATTTTATTCTCTATCACTTTGCAAATAATACCACATTCTGTTTGCATTTTTTACTGCCGCCGCACACTGATCTGAGGTTTTTAAAGAATCATCCACACTGGCTGCAATCTCCAACCCTTGCTCCGCGTGGTGTCAGCGGGAGTCCCACACAGCACAACCCCCAATAACGGGGGATTTGTGCGATTCCCATGTGGGATCCGCGCACACACACCTACACGGGGCATGGGATCAGCCCCACAGACTCCAAGATCCTTTTTCCTGAGTGGTAACACCTAATTTAGAACCGACCATTATGTAGGTATAGTTATGATTATTTTAAGCTACGTGCATGACTTTGCACTTGGTTGCCCAGTTATGCAAGATCCTCCTGTAATTCCTCAGAGTGTGCCCCGGTCTTAACCACCTCACTCTTTACTCCCTTTTCCAGATCATTAATGAATACATTAAACACCACAGGGCCTAGTACAGATCCTGAGGGTGCCTTGCTACGTCTCTATTATGAAAACTGACCATTTAGTCCTACACTTTGTTTCCTATCCTTTAACCCATTTTGATCCACTTAACCCATGACTACCTAGTTTTCCTCAAAAGTCTCTCATAAAGAACCTTGTCAAATGCCTTCTGAAAATCCAGATATACTATGGGTGAAATCAAACGAGACGATAGCCCGCTGCAGTCCATGCAGCCCTCACTCACAGTTTTTTGTGCAGTGAACCTCATATATGGGCAGGTATTCTTCCCCACCATGCTCTATCCCTGCCTCCACTACTAAGAAGCAGTTGGTCCTCTGACACTCTAGGCCAGGGGTGGGAAACCTCAGACCGGGGGGGACAAATACGGCTCGCGGCAAGGTTTTATGTGGCCCCTTTCCACTTCCTGGATCTGGCCCTTGGATCCAGTTCTTACCTCCAACCATTGAAAAGCTGAGCTCAAGGGAAGAGAGCAGAGATGAGGTCATGCAAACAGAGATAGGGGACAGTTCCATGGCACTGATCCATGATCTGGGCCCACCTTTCCTTGAGTGCACCCCCGTCCCAATGTTTCTATGGCCCTTGGAGCTTGTGCAAGCTTTCAAAGCGGCCCCCAGGAGGAAAAAGATTCCCCACCCCTTGGATCTAGGCTTTCACCCGTGACACTATGGTGCTGTATGCACAAAACCTAATTGATGTGGAAATGTGGATGCACATTAGCCTGGATTCACCAGCATTTGCCCGCATGGTGGGCTCCATGTTCTTCAAGACCCTACAGTGAGTGGGGACTGCTGGGCAAGTGGGTGGTGGCCATGTGGCCCATGAGGATGGACATCTGGCAAACACCTAATAAACGGACATGCAGACACCCACCTGATGCGAGCAATCATCTTGTTCGTTTTTACCCTATATCCACCATATCACCCATATTCACATGCTTCTTGACACCCTCAAAAATTCCAAGAAATTAGTGAGGCACGAGTTCCCTTTGCTATACCCATGTTGACTCTTCCCCCTTATGTCATGTTTATCAATATGCCTGATAATTCTATTCTTTATAACCATCTCCACCAATTTGCCCAGTACCAATGTCAGGCTCAGAGGTCTGTCGTTTCCAGGATTTCCTCTGGAGCCTTTTTAATAAAAACAAAAAAACCCTCCCATGGATTTCAGGGGTCAATCTGGTCTCAAGGGGATACAAAAAAACCCAAACTTTTTTTTAGCAAATCCGTACCACTTCATACTCCATGTATTCCTCAACAGTAATGGGGTCAATTATCCTGTATTGGTTCATGCCCACCCGCCCACCCAGTTGTAATTTTTTTACAATTTGGAAATTTCACTAAAATGGTATTGGGGATATGTTTGACCCCAATTGTAATGAATGGGAAAATGAAAGCACTACACATGAAGGGTACTGGGAACATATTCGCCCCAAACACATACTGTAAAAATAGTATTTCTTTTCTTAGAAATTGGCATTACATTCACTAGTCTCTAATCCTCAGGTACAGAGGCAGATTTCAATGATAGGTTAAAAATTACCAATAGTGGTTCTGCAATTTCATATTTGAGTTCCTTCAGAACTCTTGGGTGAATACTTTCCAGTTCTGGTGACTTCTTACTGTTTAATTTGTCAATCTGTTCTACAGCCTCTTTTAATGTCATGTTGATTTGTGACAGTCATTCAGATTCATTACCTACAAAGAATAGTTCCAGTGTGGGTATCTCCCCTGTAGAGAAGACTGATGCAAAGAATTCCTTTAGCTTCTCTGCAATGGCCTTATCTTCCCTGAGCACCCCTTTTGCTCCCAGTTATCTAATGGCCCAACTTACTCTCTAGCAGACTTCTTACTTGTGATGTACTAGTTTTTGCATCTTTAGCAAGTCACTCTTCAGATTCCCTCTTGACCTGCCTTACTAAAGTTTTACATCCAACTTGCCAATACTTATGCTCTTTCCTGTTTGGATTACCTTTCCATTTTTTAAAGGATGTCTTACTGGCTCTAATGGCCTTCTTCACCTCATCATTTAGTCATGCTGGCACATGTTTGAGCCCCTTACTAACTTTTTTAATTTGTGGAATACATTTAATATGAGACTCCTCCAACTTGATGTTTTTAAATAGTTTCCATGCCCCTTGTGGACATTCAAGCCTCACAACTGATCCTTTCAGTTTCCCTCTAACTAGTTTCCTCATTTTTGTGAAGCTCCCCCTTTTAAAGTTAAGGGTTATTGGGATAGTTTTATTTGACATGCTTCCCCCTATAAGTATGTTGAATTTAATTGTATTGTGATCACTATTGCCAAGCAGCCCCACTAGTACCAGATCCCGAGCTCCATTTTTGACCAGATCCAGAATTCTCAGATTAGTTTCTCCTAGAAGCAGTTGTTAATGATGTCTTAAAAATTAATCATTACATCACACCCTGAGTGGCATGTACCCAGTCAATATAAAGGAAATAAAGTCACCCATTATTATTGTGTTTCCCAACTTTAGTAGCCTGTCTAATCTCCCTTAGTATTTCATAATCAGTTTCACCATCTTGTTTGGGAGGTCAAGAATATAGCTCAGAGGTGGGCAAATAGCAGCTCAGGAGATACACGTGGCTCTTGGGCACCTGTACTGCAGCTCTCGCCAGAAGGGACTGCCTAGGGGCGTGTCCATGTGGCTCCCACAGAAGCAAGAGCCACCAACTTTGGATGCTGACTCCCCAGCCAGCTATCTCCCTGTCTCTAACCTTCCCCTTTTAGGGAAGTTTATTCAACAGGTAATTGCCCAACAGCTCCAGGCTCATCTCATCTCAATGCTGTCAGATTCCTAGACCCCTTTTAGTCTGGCTTTCATCCTGGGTATGGCATGGAGACTGCACTTGTGGCCTTGGTCAATGATCTGTGTCTGGAGATTGACAAGGGGAATTGTACCCTGTTGATCTTGTTAGGTCTTTCAACGGCCTTTGACACAGTTGATCATGAGGTGTTGCATGACTGGGCTAGCAGGGGTGCCTGGGACTGCTCTTGGGAGGTTTCATTCATTCCTGTTGGGAAGGTCCCAGCAGGTGGTGATGGGTGATTGCTCGTTGGTCCCCTCATGGCCACCCATGTGGGGTCCTATCTCATCTCCCCTCTTGTTCAACGTGTGTATGAGGCCACTGAGTAAGATCATTCGGAGATTTGGTGTGAGGTATCGTCAGTATGCTGATGACTCTCAGCTTTACCTCTCTTTTTCATTCAACCCATATTCTGGAGTCTTGGTGCTTTGCTTACCCCACTGCCGGTCTGCAGTGGGGGACTGGATGAGGGTGAGCAGATTGAGGCTGAATCCTGACAAGACTGAGGTAACGATGGCGGGCTGGCGCTGTGGCTTGGAAGGGATTTGGGGACTCCTGTTATTGATGAGAGCCCCCTCTGGTCACTCAGGTTCGCAGTCTCTGGACCCCATGTTGCACCTGGACCATCAGCAGGGACTCGTGTTCACTGCGTTTTCTCCATTGGCAGAATGGGGAAAATGCAGTGAACACTATTCCTGACCATCAGGTTGTGGCTGTGGCCAGGAGCACTTTCACCACCTTCATTTGGTGAGGAGGCTGCAGCCTTTTCTTTCGATTTGGACCATGCCACTGTCATCCATGCAGTCATCACTCTGAGACAAGACTACTGCAATGTGCTCTACGCGGGGCTGCCCTTGGTGACTGGAAGCTGCAGCTGGTGCAGAATGGGGTGGCCCAGCTCCTTTCAGGAACAGGTTGCTGGGAGCACATCACACCAGCGTTCTGGAGTGTTGCACACTGGCTACCTTATAGCTTTCTGGGCACAATTCAAGGTACTGGTTTTGACCTTTAAAGCCAATGGCATGGGCCCCACTTATCTGAAAGACCGCCTTTCCTACCATGCTCCGTTGTGGCCCTTGCAGTCAGCTTGGAGTGCCCTCCTGCTACTCAGTGCAGCCTACCTGTCACTCTTTTCCATGGGACAGGGGTGCACATGGGAGCATTTTTGGTCACTGCCACACTTCTATGGAACACCCTTCCCCCAGAGGTTTGTTTGAGCCCAAGTCTGGGCATCTTCTGGAGGTGGTATAAAATGTTTCTATTTGGGAAGACATTTGGCAGGCAGGGATAGAGATTTGAATTGGAGGTTTATGTCCTGTTGTGGGTTGGGTGGGATTAGGGAAGTTTTCAGAGGGTGGGGCTTAGGGTTCCTGGGAAGGGAATTAGATTTTTTTAAAATAGGTTTTAGGTGTTTTTACCAATTGTGAGCCACCCTGAGACATTATGAGAAGGGCAGCATATAAGCTTAAATAAATAAATAAAATAAGAATTTTGGCTGCCACAGGGGCCATGGGAGCATGCCCTATGGCACTATTACTACTGCCTGAACCCATCAGACCGCCAGGGAGCTACAGCTTTGATGCGAGGGGAGAGCTGGTTACATAGTGGGAATATAGTGCTGCCCCATCCCTGGGATTGGGGAAAACCAAAATCAAAATAATGTGTGTTGTGGTTCTTGTGGATATGAACATTTTGTATATGGCTCTTGGGCTGGAGAACTTTGCTCACACCTGGTATGGCCCCACTACTATACATTTCCCTTTTAAGCATAGAATTTCTGTCCACAGAGATTCCAAAGTACCATTTGCTTACTTTAAAATTTTAAATCCTACTCAACTCGATGCTGTCTTTATCATATAGCACCACTCCACCACCAGCTTGACGGACTCGGTCATTTAGGTAGATTTTGTACCCTGGCATTACAGCATCATATTTCTTCATTCCACAAGGTCTCCAACAGGGCTGTTTCAAAACAGACACATAATCGGAAGAGCTGGTGGTATTCCAACCGGACTAAAGTTCCGATCTGAATTCTAATTGGCAATTTGCACATGCACAAAATGCTGCAGACGATTTCAATCAATCCAAATTCCAATTGGACTAATCGAGCCACCTAGTTCCGATGGAAATGGAACCATATGGAAAGTTCGATTTCAGCCCTAGACTCCGATATGTCTATTCTGTCAATATCTTCGCTTAACGCCAAACACTCCAATTCACCCATCTTACTTTTTAGACTTCTAACATTTGTCTGTAAACACGTAAACATATTTTAATTCTTATTATGCTCCTTATAATTGTGATTTAATGACCAACATCTTTTTGCCATTATTGTAAATTAAATATCTCTCCAATGCTAATAAAAAAGCTCAATGGTAAATTACTGTAATTTAAGCTAATATTATTCCTGTCCAACCAAGAACCTGTAGACACAAGCACCGAAATTATGAACGCAAGGCAGGAGAAGCCTCCAGGATTTAATCTTGTCCTAAAAGCTCTGAACATAGAATCTCAATATACTAGCAGCTAAAAGAAAAATGTGTAATCAGAAGGGGGCACAGGGAGGAAGAGACTGAATTTTCTAGCTAACCCAGGTAAGTAAGCTCCTGGAACAGACCATATAAATGGACTCAAGCGTAATGAAAGCTTTTTATTTAAAAAAAAAATGCTCACCAGTGCTAACCATAGAACAATATATTCATCAATAAAACTGTTGAGATATTGGTCCAAAAACAGAAGACCTGGCCCAATAAACGCTGTGTCCTGAAGATAGATTTCACTTTTTGTCATGTGTGCCACCTATAAAGAGATTTGATACAGCCACCTTTTAGCAGAGATCATGCATTTTGAAGGTATGATCTACAATTAGAAGACAGACATTGTAGAAACAATCTCTCTTAAATGAAAACTCATTTAATTATTGTGCACCTTTAAATAAAATGGATGTGATCCTAACACCACTGAATTCAATGGAAAACTTAAATAATAGTTAGGATAATACCAAATGTCCTTAACTTGGAAACACTTTTGGATAATTCCAGAGTATAACCATACTTGGAGCTTAATTTGCAAGAGATGAATTGCCAGGGCCCAAACCTGCCTCAGAGACCATGCCTCCCAGCCCAGAACTTGTCAGAGCAGGAAAACGAACCCTAGTTTCCAGCTAGCAACCCAACTACTGGATTAACTTGCCTCCCTACAGCTGAATATAAAAACAGGAATTCTTCTGATGTGAAAGGAAAGAAATTATTGAAAGGCAAATAAACCATCCAGGTTTTTTTCTGGTTTTTGTTTCCAACCCCAAAATGACCAATATTGTCCTTTGCCTGGTCTTTCACATTTCAGGGCTCATACTCCTCCTGGGAACATTTCCCAAAGCTCAACACCCCCTTTTAATTTAACCCTCCAAATTAAGTCCTGACCATACTTTTGGGGGGGCCTGTCCTCCCACCTCTGCCCTTCTGTACACATGTGCCTTCCTGATGTAAGATTAGCTTTGTCCTTGTTGATGTAGTTACTCAGGTGCATTCTTTTAAGAATGTGCATTTGAGCTCCCCCACCGGATATTCTCATTCATACGACTAACAAAAACCATGCAACTGATCCTACAAAATGTGTCAACTGAACAAAGTGCGTAAGCTGGGAACAATTTTCATTTTCCTCTGATCTCTTAGTAATAGCAATATCAGTAATGGCAATATGGACAATAGCAGGTACACCCCATAATGAAGTGTAGTTTTTAACTTGTTGCTGGTGATCTTTTAAAATAGCACTTGGATAAATCTTCCTTTGCAAATGTAACCACAGATACAATGAAAACTTCAAACCTAACTCAAAATGTTAAGAGTTTGAGGAAGTTGTAATATGCATTAAAGATTTTCATATAAGCAGGGAAAAGCCTTCACACCTTTTATCCAACACAGCCATGCAACAGTTTACATCCAGCTCTTTCTTCCTAAAAGCCTTTTCTCTTCCTGAATGAGAAATGGCTATTTTGTTTTTCATAGTCTATTGTAAGCCCTCTAAGACGTGGTTATTCTTACGCTTCACTGCTCATTTTTATGAAGTTTAAGACGGAGTCTGTATTCTTTTGGAAGAAACACAAGTAAGGCTCTTGACTCAAACATAACCCTTTGCTATTTACTTGAACTTAAAAACTTTGTTGGTTAACTGCAGTAGTCACTGTTTTTGCCAATGCAGGTCACAGGAAGAACAAGGTCCACCAGAATATCAGAGTTGTTGTTTTTACTGCTACTAGTTAGGAATTTGTTCTGCAGAGCCTCTCTGTATTATTAGCATAAATAAAATGTAAAGCTACAGAAACAGAACTCAAACAGAAAACTGTACTTTATTTTCTAAACATGCCATCAGTAGGGATGTGCGAACGCGGTTCGGAATTTCAGGGTTGGGCCCAAACCTGGGGTGTTCGGCCCATTCGCGAACACCCCGAATCCGAACCAACCCCCACCCGAACTGACTGAACAAAGTTCGGGTTCTGAACATGTTTGGGAGGGGGCTGGGGGGCAGGGAGGAACCCAGTTTTCCCTCCCCCTCCAGGCTGCGCGGGTGGAAGGGGTGCCAGAGATCACCTCCCCCCCCACACACCCTGCCCACCCTGGACATTTTTTTTTTTTTTTAACCCCTACCCTAGGGATCATCCTACCTGGTGGTGCTGGGGCTCCGGCCCTGGGTCCAGTGGTGGCAGTGGCGGCGGCGGCGGTGCTCCGGAACGCTTCAGGCCGCTACTAGGCCTTCTGGGTCAACCAGAAGGCCTACTAGCTCCGGAGCACCGCCACTGCCAGACCTACTGCCAGGGCCCCAGCACCACCAGGTAGGTCGGGATTCGGGTCTGGCAGCGATGGCGGCAGCAGTGGTGGCAGCAATGGCGGGTCCGGTGGCAGCGGCGCTCCGGAACACTTCAGGCCGCTACGAGGCCTTCCGATTTGACCCGGAAGGCCTAGTAGCAGCCTGAAGCGTTCCCGAGCGCCGCCGCCACCGGAGCCAGAGCCCCGGCACCACCAGGTAGGATGATCCCTGGGGTGGGTGCATGGGAACATCACTAGCCCCACTCGAAGTCCAGCAAGATCCAGGCAAGCGCTTGAGGGAGACCCCGAGACCAGCAGAATGGGGGACTTTGATAACTGTGCTGCCTAGTCCCCCCCTCTAGAGACTTGGTATGTGGAGGGAGGGAGAAGGAACCCTGAGGCGAAGCAACAGCAACAGCTGATCCAGGCAGACGGAGGTTGCAGCTGGAACGCTGCTTGGCTGACAAGGGGGCAGGGCCTGAGCCGAGCAGCCTTGGGGCCGCAGATACAAGAGCGAGGCGCAGCCGGCGGCCGTGCCAGCGGCTATGCCGGTGGCACGTGCCGAAGGGGCATGGCCAAAGGGGCGTGCCCTTTGGTTGTGCCCTTCAGTTGGGCTCGCCGGTTGGGGCAGGGGGCTAGCTTCTCTATTATGAATGCAGAATGGGAGTGGGAATTGGCTAGGAGGAGGATTTTCCCTTTTGGAATAGTTGAAGTGGAGGAGGAGGATGTTCCCCTCTGCTTTATAGTACGGGGGGAGGGGTGGGAGCTGAAATTGCTGGATGCATAGTGGGAGGGATGTGATTTTTGTATGGTATGCTATGGGGTTTGGGGATTGTATTATGATATGAATGGTTGTTACTATGCTGGGGAGGAGGAGGAGAGTGTTAGATTCTGTTGCTAGTTATGGGTAGGATGGGAGAGGGAAGAGATTGTTAAGAATAATGTAATTCTGTATACTGAAATGTATTATGTTAATCAATATGTATATGAGTTTTTTTTTTCTTTTTGTATTGAAGGAAAGGTGGTCTCCCTCCTGGTGAGAGCAGGAGGGTAAGGTCAGTTTATGGATTCTCCCCTGGTCGCAGCAGGGGTACAAATATGCACGGGTGATTTTGTTGAATGGAGTGCTTTGTTATATTGTATTTATATGTTATTGGTGTATATATCCCTCTGTTTGTTAGCCGCCTTGAGTCCCATAGGTGAGAGAGTTGCAGGATACAAATATGAGGATGAGGATGAGGGGGTGGTGGTGATGGTGATGATGATGATGATGATGGGGGGGGTTAAAAAATAATAATTCCCAGGCTGGACAGGGTGGGGGAGGTGCTCTCTGGTGCCCCTTCCACCCACGCATCGTGGAGGAGGGAGGGAAAACCGCCCCCCCGCCCAAACGGGTTCGGCCCAAACAGGCTGAACTGCACGGTTTCAGGTTCAGCCGACCCCCAACGGGCCAAACCCCGAACCCCTGGGGGTTCGCACATCCCTGGCCATCAGTAGGGACCCGTGTTCACTGCGTTTTCCCCATTGCAGAGAGGCAGTTACTCTAGAGAAACTACCCCTGGAGTTAACTACCTTCTTTAAGGCTTTAGGGAAGGGTGATAAGGGTCCTCTGTGGCCCAGAAGTTTGCAAAATGTGGGTGAAAACAAACGTGACGCAGGCCCGCTGAGGCCCAGGACACACTGCTTGTGTGGTCCCACACCGCCAGATGTTGGCCCGGGATTCTCCCAGGGTGGGTAGACGGCTGGCCCGGGATGAGCCCTGGGCCCAATCCCAGGTACCCATTCCGGGCCAACGGTCGCCCATGTGGGCCAACGCGTATGTTCAATCCCGCCATGGAATGGGGGCCCGCCACGGCTGGTCATCATGGCAGGGAATGGGGCGGACCAGCCATATGTATGTTATGGCTCCACCCCTACCTGGGTTGTGCAGACGGTAGGACGACTCTCCCAGAGGCAGGCACGTTTGTTCAGTGCTGACCGCTGACCTGGAGTGGCCACCGTGATTTTCTGACCCGGGCTGGGAAGCTGCCCCACCGGCTGCATGTTTATTTTCACCCTCTCACCAACAGTAGTTGGTCCAATAAAAGATATCACCTGAAGTATTTTGTCTCCATTCCCTGCTTAAAGCATGCTTGTGAGAACAAGCCCTAAATGGTTTTATAATAAGAAATAAAAGTACACAAGCAGAGCCAAGAGCTTGCACGAACCTACTTAGACCTAAACTTTCTGGCCCTCATATTTATAATTAATTTATAATTAACAAATATACTACACTCAGTAAATTTCTAGAATGCATACAAGAATCCTTACCACTAATTTTTGTGTGATCTTCACACACACAAATCCAAATGTTAAGACATAGAGGCAAGGATGCTTTTCAAACAGCTGTGTTGCAGATTTTTTATAGATCATTATTGCCAAAGTGATAATTAGTCCTATATGAAGGCCAGGTGACAAAACACTCGTTCCCTAAAAGACACAAAGAAAATGTTTTTTTAAACAAAGCTTTAACAAAGTTTATAATGCATATCATGTGTGAGGTTGATTTTCAGAGGCACTGAGCAAGTACAGTTCCTTTTCAAATCAGAGTCATAGGTGTTGGACAACCCTGAAAAAAAATCAGGCCCTAAGCTTCTATGAAGCAGTGGTATTTGGTTTGGCATTTCTTTCTTTTCATTTCTAAAATATAAATGCTTGTGGAGTTTCCCCAAAGAGTCCAAGAGCATACAGGATTCATTACAACTACAGTAAAGTTAAGACATATTAGGAGAGCAAAGTTAGTAAAACTGAATGCCAAAAGAAGTACCAACCGTAACAAATTAACATATAATCAACCTCATTTAAACAATCTAGCAATGCAATGAATTAATATTTGAAAACAGTTTACATTCTAAAACAGCTTACTGCTATCGTAGATCCATTCTTGCCAACTCCACCACCAAGGATGACACGGAAATAATTCCAACAGGAATAGATTGCTCCACTCACTATTCCAAAAACAGGAAGACTCTTCATACTTAAGTCTATCAAAGGGACCTTGCAGGAAAAATTAAAAGACATTTAAGGGCATCAGTTTTTAGAAAAATTAAATTACTACTAAAATCTATAAAATCAACTCAGATTGCTTTATTTGAACTATCCCTTTTCCTTAAAACTCAGTGTCAAATCAACCAACACAGAGCTCAGTCCTGCTATTAAGATGGCAACTTAATTTTCTTGAAATCCTTAAATCTGTTAGAAAAGCAGAGGTGATATTCTGCCATGAAATTCAGTTCAGATGTGTGGTGCCAGTATCAGCACTCTTGAAAAAACAACCACCTAACCTTAAAATCTATTCAGTTGAATTCTGTGTCAGAAGAAAAAAGGATAGTTCCCTTCAATGCACTGATCCACACAAGGCACCACCACAGGAAACGCAAACTCCATCTGCCTGCTTTGTTTAAGTTTCATATTACTGTGTACGTTGAATCTCTGCATTATCCTGATATAGATCATTAGCAAAATATTTACCTTTAGACAGTCAATTGCAGTTTCAAGGAAACTTCCAAAAGGCAGCAGAGGATTTAAAAAAAAAAAAGAGTAAAAATACATTTCTTGAAACTACAGACTATAAACCTTTGAAGACAAACTTATAAAGCATTAAAAAAATCTGTGGCAAAGACTACTGCATCTCAAAACAATCAGTCCAGCCGTTAATACAGAAAAAAATAGCATAACCATCAGCTTTGTGAAGTCTAAATAACTGCACCTATGTTCTCTATTTTGAACACAAGAGTAGATTTTAAAAAATTAAAATTGAGAACTAAGGATGTGATCCACAAACTACATATTTTCAGTTGTTGGGACTACTTGGAGTAAGTGGTTTGGGACCTTCTATGGAACTACTCTGAAGTAAGTAGTTTGTATATCATGACCAAACCAAACATTTTTCTTCCTTCCCCACCCTCACCCAGCCCTTTGCTGTTTCATAATTGCCATATAGGCTGATGTCTTAACGTATTTTAAGTAGTTTACTTCAGTCATTATAAAGGAATCTGCACTTCAAGATTTACTTGATCAGTTCCATGCCATCATTATCTCCTATCCTTTAGTTATAACATATTTCAGATCAATCAGTACTGCCTAGTATATAGATTACAATAAAATACCATAGGCTATATCTTCAAAACAAAGGTGATACTTAATCACCAAAGTGCCTTTTTTCTTTGAAAAAAATTTAACCTTATGAATCAAGAGATGATATAGTGGAATACACTATACATTTTTAGTGAAAGTGATTCCAGTTTGTCAGTGTTCCTAGATTTCACAATGCATTAAAAGACAAAGGCAAACAGGTTTTCCCCTCCCTATATACGCAAGAAAAAATTCTTAAAACGCTAGTGAAGTCACAATATGTTTGGGAGGACAAAATAAAAAGGTACAGGCCAGAATTCTGCTCTGAATTACACCACTGAAAAATCAAGTGCAACTTCATTATTTTGAAACTATTGCAGCTTTGCAACATTGTGAAATGAGTTTGGTTCATTTTATTTTAAGATTTTAATACACAGTTTTACAGCTGGATTAAGTCTACTTAACAAGAGCAGCTACTTTGGGCATAAATGCTTAATAGTAAGATATAAAGTTGTGGAGGTAATACAAATTAGGACAGCTGAAGCGGTACTGAGTGCAAGTAGCATTCATTTATGTTGATCCACCAAACCAAAACGTGTAAGTGAGCCCATAGTTTATGTATGGCAGATGGGGTCTTTTTCCTTTGCGCAGCTCTAAATTCATGCCTAGAAAACCACATCATCACATCCAAGGGATACAACACTGCACTACATGGAAGAAGGCATCTTATAGTATGTATATAAAACATTATGATAGTAAAATAAAAAGCAAAGATTTAACGAACACAGCAATGACTAAATACTTAACAAAACTATTAAACATCAATACACTTGCACATGAGATTCAAGCACAGTATTCCAAGTTTAAATGTTTGGTACAGTTACCTTGGAGTCCCACATGGTTGTTCCACCAAACGCAGATAACAGAAAGAGGATCATTATGGCTATCTGAACTTCAGTAACATCAACTCTATAATGGAAAAAGTAAGCAGTCTTTAGTATATGTAAATAAATCCACTTTCTGTACGTATACAAGGGAAATCATTTAGAAAATACTGGATACATTGTTAAGTAATCAAAATGTACATAAAATACAGGATTTCTGTAACCAATGTTGTTGCACAAGCAATGACCACGGCCCTTTTCACACAGGCGGCGGTGGGTGGATGGGTGTACATTGGCAGCAGGTGGAGGTGGGTGGGCGCCCATTCCCACGGGCATTGCCGCCCATTGCTCCATGCGTGGGCGATGGGTGGAAGTGGGTGGAGTACGGGAGCGTGCACACACCACCACCCGCGGTGTTCCCATGGACGCCCCCCCCATGGCATTCGCATGTGCGCCCCCCCACCTGCACTCGTGTGTGAGGCATCCATGTGAAAAGGGCCCAGAATTCAAGCATGCTTAAAAAGGCAACACCCACTCACCTTTAAAATAAAAACTTAAAATGAGAGAAATACCACCATGCATACCCACAATGGAGTGTGTGTAGTTTCAAGAAGATTGGAATGGGTGTGTGGGCGGGTGTGCAGTTAGGGGGGAGGGGCATCTGTGCGCACAGCACAGCGGTGGGTGGGTGGATGGGTGTCCGCCAAACACCACAGGCAGTGGGTGGAGGTGGGTGTGCGCCAGGAGCCTATGGTGTTTCCACGGGCGGACACCCATCCTCCCACCCACAGCTGCGCCGTGCGCACTGCACACCCGCCCACACACACAGCGGGGGGGGGGCGTCCATGCAGAAAGGAGCACACCCACCTCCATCCGCTGCCAGCACACACCCATCCCCCAACCCACTGCGTCCATGCAAAAAGGGCCTATCTTGCAGAATACTTGTTTATATGAAAAATGCTAGCACTCAATAAAAATTGAGATTTTTTTTTTTTAAAATTTAAGTGCTACCACTTAACATCTACAGTGTTAGCCAAGAAAGTTTCTGTCCACAAAACGTGAATATTTCAAATAAAACTACATGCTTTAAACGTTTTATAAGAGCTTCAGTTCCTCTCTAGACTGCCAAAACAGTGCCTTGTATATTCACACGGTGACAGAACTATTTGATCCTCAGTTGGTCTATCCATAGAACATTGCAGGCTTCACTACTTTCATTCAGACCTCCGTCATCAGCAATTTACTTGCAAATTTAGGAAAATAAGAGTTGTTCCCATATAAAATATGGGATATAAACTCAAATTTGCAAAAAAAACCAACCTTCCCCCTCAACAGATAGATTTTAAAACACTGCTTCAATTTAAATAACAATTGCCATTTTGACATACTTTTTTTATTTTATTTTATTAAAAGTTTAAAGAAAAAAGAAAAAAAGTACAGATTATAAACAACGATTAAACAAACATCTCAAATCAACCTTAGCAGCATCACATTGTTGCTGCCCCAATTATATAACTGTATATCAAACCAATAAGTACATCACCAACAAATGGTTAACATATACACAAGTTCTAAAGGAAGAAAAGAAAAACATTTCTCTCGTGTGTTCAGACTGTCACTGATTAAATATATAGTCGGGTGTCACGTTCAGATTGACTTTAAGTTAAGGGATGTTTTTGTCTTCTCCATGTCTATGTGTTCTGCAATTAAGTTCCAGGTCAGAGACCATGTCTCATAAAACTTTTCCAGTGTATCATGTAGACCCGCAGAAATCCTTTCCATTGTTAAGACATGCCATAGGGTACTTTCAGACGATACGGGGCCCTTTGGCCCCGTACCGGAACCAACGTCTTCGTTCCCCGCCGGGGTCACCCCTGCACGGCCCAACAGACGTGCCGGGGGGATCCCGGCGGGGAAAGTGGGAGGGGCCGGGGCCGCGCGGCGCAACGTGCGGCCGCACGGCCCCGCCCCCTCCACGCACCCCGCCGCCCGCCCTCCGAGGAGACGGGCGGGCGGCGGGGCCAATGCGGCCGCCGCGTCCGGCCGATCGTGCCACGGCCCGGGATCCCGCCGGGGATCCCGGGCCGTGGCACGCGGCCAGACGTTACTTTTTGTTGGCCACGGCCCGGGGTCCGTTTGACCACGCTTCCCGGGACCTTCCCCCGGCTAGCCCGGGAAGCGTGGTTCAAATTGACCCCATGTGCCGATTGAGCGTGGCCAACATGTGGCGGCCGCCAAACAGACGTGCGGGACACGGTGACCCCAGGTGGGTATTCACCGTGGTTCACCGTGTCAACGTCACGTCTGAAATCACCCACAGTCTCTGTATCCAGTCTCGGATTGTCGGACCTCCTGGTGTTTTCCACTTTTGCAAGATCGAGTGGATGGCTGCCAGGATCATCACCTTTCCAGCAGGAACCTTTGAGTGCTTCTCTAGTTCTTTGGGACACAGCCCCAACAGTGCTAACTGTGGCGTAAAAGGTGCCTTCATTCCAGTGTGTATCTCCATCTTCCCCATACTCTTTGCCAAAACTTATTTATTATTGGACAGTCCCACCACTGATGCAGGTAAGTGCCTATCTGACCACAATCCCGCCAACACATATTATTATAGCTCCTATTCACCTGATGGAGCCTCTGTGGAGTTAAGTAAAATCTGAGAGTTAATTTTATTTGTGGTTCTCGGACCATCAGGGAACCAGCATATCTCTGCATGTGAGTCCGAATTTTGATCATACATTTATCTGTAATTGCAGGATCTAGCTCCTCACTCCAAGCAGAAACGTATCCCGCGTCTGGCTGGTGAAATAAATTCCTGATAGTTTGATGGAGCCTGGAAATAATTTTCTTATGCGGGGTATAATTAAACATCTCCAATTCAATTGGGTGGGGTTTCCTCACAAAGTCAGGCTTGTTTCTTGGATGCAGTAAATAACTGTGTAATTTAGTAGACAACCATCCATCAATTCTTCACATTTTGCCTGTAAAGTATCTCTAGTTAATATATCCTCATTCTTTCTTTCTTTTTCCACCTCTCCAGCACTGCTTTCTCCCTTCTGTTTAATGAGAGCGTATCACAGAGTATTGGTTTAAGCGGGGACTTGCCCTGGGCAATATCCGCTTTATGTTGACACATTTTCCAGATCCTAATTGCGTTATCAATGAATGGGTGCACTGTTTTATCTCTTATTTGTATTTTCTGAGGGGTTTCCTCCATTAGGCAAGATCTGAACGTATCAATCTGCGCAATTTGTTTCTCTAGATCTACCCAGGTAAGTTCCTTTCTATCTTCATACCACATTTTTATACCTCTCAGTACTGATGCCCAATAGTAGAATTTGAAACTTGGTACATTAAGGCCCCCTTTTTCTGTTGAGGTTAGCATTATAGAACTTCTGACCCTTGGTTTGTTTGGGTTTTTTTCAAATTATACTATTAATAATTTTATTCAGCTTGTTAAAGAAATCTTCTGGGATATGAATAGGGAGTGCAATTGTAGCGTATAACAATTTTGGCAATAATATCATCCTAATCAGATTTATTTTCCCCATCCAGGAGCAATTTACTGTTGCCCAGGATTCTTTCAGCTTTCTAGCTTCTTCTATCAAAGGTAAGTAATTATATTTGTATAAATTTATAATATTTTTTGAAAGATTTATTCCTAAATATTTTAATGATGTGTTATTTATTTGGAATGGGGTAATTCGCGCCAGCTCTGATGTAGGAATACCCTGCTCACGGAACAGGAACGTTTGCAATTTAGTTATATTGACCTTATAGCCTGATAGTTTAGCGAAATGCTCTAACAAAGTCAGAACAGCTGGGATTGACTGTTGCAAATCAGTCAGAAAATTTTGACATACTTTTCAACCAATCACTTAAAACATAACTATCTGATGAAGTTTAACAAAAATCTAGCCATGCCACTATGAACACAATTTTTATACTCTAGAGGGAAATGTGTATTTGTAAAATGTAACATTTGAAAATGATCCGTTATGCATATTCATTTTATAATTCAAACTGTCTGCAGAACAATTTGTTAAATACGTCAACATATATATTTACATATTTAATTAATCAACCCATATACCTATATATCCCTCATCACTGAAGTGTATGTGCTCCTTTTATCCTAAAAGTTCATAAGAGATGGGGAATACCCCTATTTTACAGATGAAAATTAAAGCACAGAAAGATTAAGGCCCCATTCAAGATCCATGTGCAGACCAAAACTGTGGGTTCAGCCACACAAGACTGTGGGAAGTCTACATGCCTCAGGTAGCCCCCTTATTAACAGGGTGCTGCACTGAGGGCTGGGCGGTGGGAGCTGTGGTATGAAGATTCCTAGAGGGCTTGGCTGCTTGCTGCAAACAGAGGCCGCAAGGAGGATTACCTTCACCTGGACACTGTTGTGTCTCCTTTCCCCAGGTACCTCTATTAACAAGGTGCTGCACTGAGGGCGGTGCCGGCGCCGCCAAAGGACGAACCAGCTGTTGGTGGAGGCAAGGAGGCGGAGGTGGCACATTGTTCGTGAGGAGTAAGATCTGTCTGCTGGGTAGCCTCTTGTGAGCAGAGCAGTGGAAGATTGCAGCACACTCCAGCAACTGACTGTGTGGGTGGTGTGAGTGGCAGGGGTAATTTGCTGCCCTCCCTTCCCCTCCCCCTTTCTGTGGGAATTACTAAGTAGGATGTCCTGACCGAGTGCTGAGGGAATCCTCCTATGTAATGTTACACTCGCCCAGAGACTTAAATTGCAGCAAGCTCTTAGGTGCACGTTTATGTGGACCAGGGGAAATTTCCCTAGTATTTTGGTATTCGTGAGCTCTCCGAGATTACTTTTGCTTAATGATTTCTCTCTGTGCTCTGCCTTGGGCCAGGACACTTGTATTAAGACATAGTTCTTGGTATTAATTGATCCTGGGTCAAATTAGTAGTGAGAGTCCAATCTCTTTTGACTTAATACTCCCCCCTTTGGAAGTTTGGTGAAGAGCGGGGTGCAATCTATTATAAGTAGGTTTGAGAAAACTGGGTTTTGGTAGATTTGTGTCAATTTTGACTGAAATGGAATTGAGATCCCGAGCCCTCCAAAGACCTATTAGCCTAGCGGAAGAAATTGAACAGGCGGAGAGAATGTCTGGCGGCTTGAAAATCCCTTCTATGATGCAGTCTAAACTGACCCACTTCTCCCCCCCCCACCCTAGAAATAAGAACACCGTCTGGGTGCACTGTGCAGACTGAGCCTGAATCTTCCCTTAGGCCAGAAGCCCCTCCCTTTCATGTGCCCTCAGAAAAACCACCTTTGGGGTATTATATCAATCCTGCAAGCTTAGAAATACAGTTTAGAGTACTGAACCAAAAATTTGATGATTTGAATATTAGACTGGAATTAGATCTTGATACAAGATGGAAGGAGATGGAGGAAAAATTGAATAGTTTGGGGATCTTCTTTTTTCAATGAAGGTTTTAGTGGGTGTGTTATGGTTGGAATTCAACTCCCTAACTTCTAAATTGAAATTGACGGATGTAGACAACCCCCCCTAAGAAAGATGTGGCTTCGCAAACTCTTTCCTCTATAGGAGTGATTACAGGAAAGACCGGATCGTCTATACCTAGTAATAAGGAACGAGATTCTAGTGAGGCCCCTTTTAAGGACCAACACCCAGATACTAAATCTTATTGTAACCATCAAAAAATAAGGACGAGGCTGACCAGGAAGGACACCACTGATGGACAAACAGAGGGGGCAAAGAATTTATGTAATGGTAATAAGATATATAGAACAAGGAATGTTACACCTTGACAACCACAGAAAAACAAGTCCAAGCAGTGGCCCGTCCCTAAAGTATGGCCACAGGAAACTTCTGAAAGGTGGTCCTCTGCCATAGTTTTTCATTTTAATAAGAAAAGAAAGTTCAACTTCTTAAAGTATCATATTATGGATGAGATGAAATTCATAGAGTATCTCCAAACAGTCATGAAGGTCAAGATTAATAGTACAGGACTAGTTGATGTTAAAGCCCTACTAGATAGGGGCCGTTTCAGTCGATGGGAAATTTTAACCAGCTCTGTGGACTTAGCAGATGAAATATGGACAGCCAGGAGGCGATTGAAATCTACTGGTGTCTTTGTCCTAAGAGCTGAGAATACCCTCACGAGAGCAGTTTTCACCTCTATTGAGCAAAGAAACACCAATACTAGGGAGATTTCACGACAAATCTATAGAACAAGAAGGGACCAGTGTAGAGTGGCAGGTATTGGATGAGACAGGTCTATCAGCAGCATTTGACTCCTCAGACAAACAAGAACATAGAAGTGGGCCAGATCTGTTATTAACAGTGGTATCAGGAGACAAAGCAGATGAGGAAGAAAATTCCCTCTCTGAATCCTCCCAGCTCAATGCCATTGTTATACATAGACTTAGTCCCTATTTCAATAAAGGTCAACAAATAGATATGGATGAGTTTCCATACACTTGCTCCTCAGGGCTGACTGTTTCCCCACAGCATGAAGTTTTGAGTGCTGATCTGAAAATTATGCAATGACAACCACAGCCACCCAGTGTATCCTGTTTAATATGGAATATTGAGGGAATTAAGGCCATACTTTGGGATGGTGAATGGAAGGATTTTATTAGCTGTTATGATATGGTGTGTCTGCAGGAGTTTTGGCTGCCGCCAACTAAAGAGGCCCCCCTTTCCATAGCAGGTTTTCGTGTTTACACGATCCTGGGATTAGGACGAGGTACAAGGGGGCGACTATCTGGGGGCGACTATCCGGGGGGGTGGCTACCTTACTATCTTCTAAGATTAATGCTACCATCACATCTATTCCAGTAGTAGTAAAAAAACTGTATAGTTCTTGATATAAAGTCTTTAGAAATAGGAAATGACATAGTAATTAATATTTATATCCCCCCAGAATTGTCTGGATATTACGAACCACAAGTTTGGGAACAGCTTAATGACCTTATAGAATATATGGCTCAAACATATCCAGCTAGTATGCTTTTGCTATTAGGAGATTTTAATGCCCGCACAGCCAACATGGATTCAGATTTGGCAGATACAGGTTTGCAGTCTTGGCTGAAGATCCCTTTGCGAGGCTCTTTAGACAAGACTGTGAATAATCACGGGAAATCTCTAATGAATATTACTATAGAGCAGGGTCTGGTGATTATTAATGGACGTACCCCTTCGAATTTGAGGGGGGGGGGGAATATACTTGTTTGGGCACTAGCGTGATTGATTATGGCATTACCCATTGGTCTAATTTTTCTAAAGTTAGAGTTTCTAGGATTATCATCAGACCAGAGGGAAATCATTACCCTGTTAGTTTGGAAATATCACCTCCCCAGGAAAGGGAATTGGCCACTCCTATTAATCCAACTTCTTCTCATAAGTATGCTAGGACTAAATGGATGCCCTCAGTGGCTAACGAGTTAGCGTACCTTATTTTCCCTGAAGACTGGCAAAGATTAAGAACTAACCTTCTGGATACTGATGAGTTTGCAGGCTATTATGAGAGACTCTAGGGCATGTTTGATCGACTTTTGCCATACATTGCTAAGACTATTCCCTCCCGCAGAGCACAGGCAAAATCACAATCCTTTGATTGGTATGATCAGGAGTGTCAAAGGGCCAAAACCCAGCTGATTAAATATAGAAGGATTTGGCGTAGATACCGTCTGGACCACTATTGGACCAGTTATGTGATTGAAAGGAGAGAATATTATAAACTCTTGAGAAGTAAGAGAAATCTCAAGTTCTCTCAAGTACGGGCCGAAATACAGGTGGCCACGGAACTACAGGATTCTACTAAATTCTGGAGCCTAGTTAATAACTGGAGCCAGAAATGAGATAAGATTAGAGAATCTCAGATTTCAGAGAACCAATGGGTCTTGTATTATACTACTATGTTCCAGAAGTTAGATAGCTCTGTTCCACTTCAGGGCAGTAACTCGTCTGAAGAGGTGTTCATTTATGACTCCCTTTTTTCTAATATAGTTACTGAAAGTGAGTTGCTTGAATATCTATGTGAGTTGAGATTAGGTAAAGCACCTGGCTCAGATGGCTTACCCCCTGAATTATTTAAAAATTTTGCATCTTGGTGGGCTCCAGTTCTGGCAAAATTGTTTACCTTAATTAATCAAACTCATAATATCCCAAAAGACTGGGCAAAGGCAGTGATGGGTTCCCTTTTTTTAAAATAGGAACTAAGAGACCCTGCCTGTTACAGGCCGATTAGCCTCCTTTCAGTAATAAGTTGTATACAAGGTCCCTTTTTAAGAAGTTAGAAGGATGGGTCTCTGCATATTCTATTTTAAACGAGGAACAGGTGGGTTTTGTGTACATAAAGAAGGGTATATTCTATGTGGCTTTTATAGACTTGGCAAGAGCCTTTGATTCAGTCCCAAAAAAATTGCTATGGCAGAAACTGGTGAGAATGGGACTGCAGAGTCATCTCTCGGATTTACTAGTAAAATTACATACAGACACAAGAGCGACTGTTAAATTAGATTCCAGTGGTAGAAGTACACGCTTTTTTCCGCAACAGAAAGGAATCAGGCAAGGTTGCTTGCTGGCTCTGTTGCTTTTTCATCTTTTTATAAATGATTTAATCCCTTCAATTTCAAAGGCTAATGCCACCCCTCCACGAATTAAAGAAAGAGCGCTATCAATTCTCCTTTACGCGGATGACATTATTTTGTTATCACAATCTAAACAAGCGTTACAACAATGTTTAGATGCCCTAAATAAATATTGGGAGACCAATTGCTTGACAATCAATGTGAATAAATCTAAAATTACGTGTTTCAGAACACAATGCTCCAGCTATAAATGGTCCATTGGCGCACAAGAGAAAGTACAAACATCATGCTATACCTATTTAGGTGTGACATTTGCAAATACAAGAAAATGGAAGGCCCACAATAACAAACTTGTAGCCAAAGCAATGCAGTCTGCTGGAGGGTTACTCAGAATGTATTTTATATCAACAGGAATCTCCATAGAGCAACTGTTGTATATTTTTTCTATGAAGGTACTTCCGCAATTGCTACATGGAAGGGAAATAACGACTATGGGACACACCAGAAAGCTGGAAACTCCTCAGAATTATTTCTTGTGTAATATTCTTACAAGTTTTAAATAAATAAATAGATAGATAAATAATAAATATTCTAGGAGTCCCAAGATCAACTCCTTTAGCGATGGTACGAGCAGAGATGAGAACTACATCTGTGTGTGCATCTTTAGCCACTAGAGTAGTGTGTTACTGGCTCAAAGTCTCACAAGTAAGCAAGCCTTCTCTGGTCAATAGCTGCTATCTGGAGCAGAAAGAACACATGGAAACTCTGCAATATGGATGGCTGAAACATCTTAAACATCTTGCTAGAGAATTAGAGCTCCAGGTAGATAAAATGGGCATCCCAGTTCAGGGAATTACTAAAATAGAGATAAGAGCCAGAGCCATGGCTATGGGAAAAAGAAAAGATATAGATTTACTCCAGATAAATAAGATCACTCTAATATACCCGCTAATTAAGTCTTCAGTCACACTCGAACAGTCCTTAGTACAAATACAAGATCCTGGAGTGCAAAGAATGACGATGCTATTGCGATTCGAGATTTTTGAAACGGCAATAGTGAGAGGTAGGAGAGAGCGAATCTCTTATTCTAATAGAACTTGTAGAGGATGCCCACAAGAGTTAGAAACTCTTAACCATGTGATCTCTGATTGTCCATTATATGCAGATTTAAGGCACGTTTAGATTGATCCAATTTTTGGAGACACTGTACTATCTATCGAACTGAAGAGAAAAAAGCTGGCTATGGCATCCAAGACAGAAATGATTAAAGCTGTATCCCTCTTCTTTAAGTTGGTGGGAAAAAGGATGAAGGCAGGGTAGATTGCAACGTTCAGTTAATTTAAACGGTTTTAACTTATTACATGCTAATACACGACTAGTTTTCCCCCCTGATATTAACGTGTCCTTTAGTATGTAGAAATGACAAGCATAAATAGGAGAGGATTATTTTTGATAAATTAGCTAGTACGCCAAACCGGAAACTAAGGACTAAAGTAAGCAAATGTTTGCAGTTTTAAAGTAAACAGGAGTTTTTCCACTGGCTATACAGTTAAGATATACAAAAGGAATAAACGGATTTTTAAAACAAATAAAAACAACATTCACACTTATTGCTAACTAAAAAAACCAAAACCATGAAACTAATTCTGCAAAGTCTGAATTAAGAATAAAGGCCACATGAAAGAACACACAGAGAGATGACAGAGGGCTATGATAGAAGTTTAAAAAAAATCAGGAGTGGCATGGAACAAATAAATAGGGAGCTCAACCGTAATTTATCCTCTCATATAGTACTAGAACTAGGGGACACTCAATGGAACTAACTGGTAGCAAATTTAAAACAAATAAAAGAAAGTTGGTTTTTTTCCATCCAACACACAATTAACTTGTGGAACTTGTTGCCAGAGGATGTGGTCAACGCCAGCACCATAGCTGGGTTTAAAAAAGGACTGGATAAGTTCTTGGAGGATAGGTTCATTAATGGCTATAAGACAAGAAGGTTAAGGGATGCAACACTACATGGGTGAGGCACACGAGACAGGGAGGGGCGGCTACTATGTCTTGGGTAGCCTTACCCCCCTCTGGGCAGCTGGGACGCATGATGTAGTGCATCGTGTGGCTGGTGCCCACCAGATGTTACTCCACCCCACCCCAAGGAGGAGCGAACAGCTGGCTGCTATGTGACATGTCCTTACCTCAACTGGGTAATAAATTAAAGCTACCCGTGTGGAGGGGCCACGCTTGCTCCCACTGCAGGTCCATGAGCAGGGGGTGCTGTTGTCAGACGCGTGTGGCTATGTCACAACTGGAGGCAGGAGCACAGTCAGGCTGGGGGAGGGAGGCGGGGTGGGGGTTGGGGCTTGCTTGTGTGGTCGGTGCCACAGCCCGCCACGGTGGGAGCTGCAAGAGCAGCCCAGACACCCAGCTTCCTCTCAGGGACTGGGGGGCTGTGCATGTGCCCAGCTCCCTGCACTGGCCCTGTTGTGTGGCAGCAGTGATTGCCTGCCACAAGGATCAGGCCCCTGTGGCTGCACCCTACATCTGAGCCAGAGAACAATTCATATTGATTTTGATGACAACAATCAGAATCACAATTCTTTGAGAATGTCACCATCGCAATATGAACAAGGGTGCCCAGGAAATATAGCATAGAAAAAATAGTTGTGGCCTCTAGCATAAAAAACAAATAGAGTATGCTGAACTGAGGCCGTAAGTCAATTAAGTTTTTTAAATGTTGACCCTGAAAGATAACAGCTAATCAGTCTCAGGGGCTTGAAAGTGTAATTTTAAAAGAGAATCATAGCTAACATATCAAATTCAAAGGTCAAAACATGTACAATTCAAAAACAAAAGATCTACTTACTTTGCAAATCTTAACATGCCTGATACGTAAGTCTGCCAGTGAGCACAGTAAAACATGAACATTCCCACAAAAGAACAGAAGAATAGCCAGTCAGGATTCGTTCCTAGTCGAACGGCTATGCAGGCTCCAATGGAAACAAAGACTGAAATGTACAAATTACCATGGTTAGTCAATAGCTATGCTACTTGCAATAAAGAAACACACTAGACCAAGTTTGCGATTGTGTCAACAGAGTAGCATTTCCCAAACTTTGAAATCTGAGCCACCTTCAAGAAACAAAAACTACTACAGCACGCGGGCCGCTCTCTAATACGCTGGAAAGGTCGATTCATCTCAATCTCTCTGTCATGTGTTTCCCTGTCACTAGGAGCCATGGCCCAAGTGTTTGGAAACACTATTGTGGGAAATACTGCAAGCAAGAAGTATAAATTATCATACTAACAGGTTTTATGTTTAGATCTTTTCATGAAGATTTACACCAGTTTATGCAAAGACTTTAATTTAATCTGGTTGAGTTAAACAAGCAAATTTCTTTTCAGTCATACTTATTTTGGTTTAAAAGCACTTATTTCTATTTAGCTTAGCTGAACCAGGAATAGGATTAAGCTGAACCAAAATGTGTATTCACACAGGGGTTTGCATCAATTTATCAAAAGTTTTCTGAAGCCTTGTCTACGTTATTATTATTTATATAGTGCCAGAAATAGCACTAGATCATAGAAAACTCTATAAAAAACTCTGGCACTGAATAATCATTAGAGACAGTTTCTTACCAAGGGGACATACAATCTAGGAAGGATAAGGGACAGGAGACCAGTGAGAGGGAACATAGGGAGAGACAGAGATGAAAAGGGCCAGAGTTGAGTATCGTCAGAACATACAGGTGATACTGGAAGCCATAAGATTCAATGAGTTTTCTCAGGGAGAGCATAAAAGGGAGAACAGGGCCTTGGGAAACGCCAACTGAAAGGAGAAGGGATGAAGAGGTAGTCCCAGCAACAGAGACACTGAAGAAGCAGTTAAAGATATAGGAAGAAAACCAGCGAAGAGCCAAGACCCAGGAACTGAGGGAGTGAAGACAATCAAGGAGGAGGAGTGTGGTCAACAGTATCAAAGGTGGCAAAGAGATCAAACAGGACAAGGACAGAATAAAGGCCCTTAGACTTGGCTACAAGAAGTTCATTGGTGATTTTGGCAAGAGTAGTCTCAACTGAGCAACAAGGACGGACCCAGACTGAAGGGTTCTGGGGCAAGGGAAGAACTGGAAGAGAGGAAGTCAAATACAAAAATACAGAGTTTTTGTACCAGTGTAACAAATTTATTAACATATGATTGTACCAGTTAGCTTCACTGAGATAAAGGCACTTATGCCAGTACTTGCAGAGGGGTAAGCTGTTCTGGCATAAAGGGAGTTTATACCAATATCTCTGTGCCCACACTAGGGTTTGCATCAGTAGGAATCTTATCAATAAAAAAAACTACATCCCTAAACAACATAGCTTTACTTTGTGTTCTCTGCCCTGAGCGCTCTCTCTCTCTCTCAAAAATAAAAAAATTAAAACCAACCCAAACCACAACAATGCTATACCTAAAGATATCAAACTTCTACCTCACAGGAACGACTTAATAAATTAAGTAAAGGGAAACATGCACATGCATGAGTTAGGTAATGTGCACTGTGCATCAAGACTATACTTGAATTATAATGGGTGAGGTAACACAAGCTGTGGTGACCCAATCCCTATGCAGCCTCGTGGCAGGCAATGGCTGTCACCACATTGCAGGGCCAGCAAGAGGAGCCAGGCAGATGGTCGCAGGGAAGCCAGGCAGGCCAGCCCCTGTCAGAGCCGTGGCCATGGCAGGTCGCTGCACCGGCCACATGAGCGGGAACACAGCCCTGCCCTCCCTCCCTCCCCTGGCCCGACCAAGATCCTGCCCCTGACAATGCGTGATGGGCGACAGTGCCTGATTCTGAAGGCTCCACAGCGGTACTCCTGGCATGGCGGGGCAAGCGCAGCCCCTCCACATGATTAGCCCCGCCTTGGGCAGCCTTAGCCCAGTTGGGGTAAAGCTGCTTCATGATTCTGCCTTGGGATTTTTCCGAGGACTTGTCGCATAACAGCCAGCTGCTTCCCCCACACCAGGGTGGGGTGGGGGTGGGGAAGCATCTGGCGGGCACCAGCCACACAATGCACTACATCACATAGCCCAACTGCCCAGAGCAGGGTAAGGCTACCCAAGACATGACAGTCTCCCCACTTTGTCTCATCTGGCTGCACCCATAGGTACTCTCTAAATTTGGAGGAGTCTTCAGAAAAAGGTAGCTTGATATGACTATTTTCCAAGTTAGTCATCTCCAACTTTAACAAGAAAGAAATTGAAAAGTTACCTGTGGAAATGGAGTCACAACCATGGTCAAAAAGTTCCCCAAGAGGAGAACTGCTATTTGTTCTTCTAGCTTGTTTCCCATCAATAGCATCCAGCGATTGGTAAACAAAAAGTCCTAATGCACACAAGAGGAATACCCAAGATGGAGCCTAAAACAAACATGCAAATACCAAATCAGTTGCAGGCTATTTACCATTAGCCATAAGGTACAACACAACTTTTCATTGCAGAAAAGAAAACGTCTGCAGCTGGAGGTGGGACTGTTGGGGCATTCTGAAGCCTGGGTACTATATTGTATATCAGCTGCCTTGCTGGTGGGGCCTGCGTGCATGCTCAGGGTCTAATTGATCACCATATTTGGGGTTAGGAAGGAAATTTCTCTCTGGGCAGATTGGCAGTCGACTCTGAGGGTTTTTCGCTTTCCCCTGTAACATGGGTGTGGCTCGCCTGTTTGAGACATCTGGAACCTCTTTTTCGAAAATTATTTCCTGTTATGTCAGTCATTGACCTGCTCTGGTTGGTCCCAGTCCCTCTTTGTAGCTATTGGTGGGATTTCTCTGTGCGGATGATTGGGGTGTGGCAGGTCCTGTAGTGGTGCAGGGGGCTAGATGACCCTTGAGGTAACTTCCAGCCTTGTGACACCTTACAGCCTTGTGACTCTATGACTTTGCATTTAGTAGAATATTGCCCCTAATGAGCCACACATTTTTCACTATGCAACAGACAGCTTTCAGTTTCACCAGTATTCACTGGAAACTACTGAAATTTACATTAATCCTAACTGCATCAGTGGAAGTGTAGGGTTTTGTTTTTATTTATATTTCAAAGTTTACTCTTACATGCTTTAAGTTTTTTAAAAGGTTATGTTTACACACATAGCTGTCTAAAAAGACATCCCTTAGCCTGTGATTTTCCCACTTCAAAACTGAAAAAGATTTATCGTCCCATCCATTCAACTCCCCCACCCCTAGAGGTTTGTCCGAGTCCGAGCATCTTTCAAAGGTGGTGTAAGACCTTTCTTTTTATTAAAGCTTTCGGTGGGCAGAGATAGGGAGTGGGTGGGAGTTGGATTGGGTAGTTGTTTGGGCTTTTTTTTACTGTATTTTATTTTAAGGTCTTTCAATTGTATTATATGTGTGTTGTAAGCCACCCTGAGCCTTTGGGGAGGGCGGGGCATAAATGTAAATAAATAAATGATTACGGATAATACCTGAACAAAAATGGAGCTCTTTTCCAAAAAGTAAGGAATTCACTAAAATTCTCTAAAGTCAGGATGACTCATTCAATAATTTTCTTAGGCTTTGTACATATAAGTTCTCGTTAGATGTTAGATAGCTCTCTCTTCTATCATATTCACATGGGTCATTGGTATATAATGTAACTATTTAGTGATAATTAGTGGTAATTGCCACAAATCTTACCATTCAGATAACATGAATGAAACAGACAGTACATGGTTTCCCTTAGAAGATAATGGTGTCTGTCTCTATCACTAATGCAATGACTGCTAGGCATACAATGAGGTTTTTTTAAAAAGGATATTGTGGCCCACGTTTTCACACTTTGGCCTGCGAGCCACCGGCACGTCTGTTGAGGACCTGCCAGATGTTCACCCCAGAGCGTGTCAGAGGCTAGCCCAGGCTGTAATCCCAGAGACTTCTGGGATCACAGTCCAAGATAGCCTCTGCCTGATCGAGCCAATGCAGGCCACACCGGAGCTGCACGTTTGTTTCCAGGCTGGTCTCCCAGCCGGGGCCAGGTCCACCTGTCATGGCGGGCTATGGGCACTGGGTGCAGCGCTGGATGACTGCACGTTCTCCATTCTCTCTGCTCTGAGCTGTATGGCCAGTGGCCTGGCAGGGCACATGTTTGTTCAGTACCCTGGGCCAGACTATGGGTATTTTCAGACGTTACGAGATCACACTCAACCACAGTGAACCACGGTCAATCCCGTAGCGGGGCCAAAGCGCCCTGAACGTCTGTTCGGCGGCCTCCAGATGTTCACCACGGTCAATACCCACATGGGGTCAATTTCAACCACGCTTCCGGGGCTCCCCGCGGGACAATCCCCAAAAGCGTGGTCAAAGAGATTCCCGACGGGAACCAACAAAAAGTAATGTCTGGCCGGCAACCACCGGCGGGAATCAAAGGAAATGATTCCCAGCCGGGGACAAAGCACGCAGCATCGCTGCTAGGCAACAAGCGACAACACAGGCCGGGGAGGGAGATTTAAAGGGCACACGGCAGCAACCGGGACGAGCTGCCCCGGTAATCATTTCCTTTGATTCCCGCCGGTGGTTGCCGGCCAGACGTTACTTTTTGTTGGTTCCCGTCGGGAATCTCTTTGACCACGCTTTTGGGGATTGTCCCGCGGGGAGCCCCGGAAGCGTGGTTGAAATTGACCCCATGTGGGTATTGACCGTGGTGAACATCTGGAGGCCGCCGAACAGACGTTCAGGGCGCTTTGGCCCCGCTACGGGATTGACCGTGGTTCACTGTGGTTGAGCATGATCTCGTAACATCTGAAAATACCCATAGTCTGGCCCAGGGTACTGAACAAACATGTTCCCTGCCAAGCCACTGGCCATACAGCTCAGAGCAGGGAGAATGGAGAACGTGCAGTCATCCAGCGCTGCACCCAGTGCCCATAGCCCGCCATGACAGGTGGACCTGGCCCCGGCTGGGAGACCAGCCTGGAAACAAACGTGCAGCTCTGTTGTGCTGCCCCGGGCCGTGATCTGTCAGCCCGATTCCCTGCCGTAGTCCCGGTCCCGTCACGTCTGTTCGGGGCTTTTTTTGACCACGGGGGGTGGTTGTTCGGTTCAGCCACGCCGGGGATCCACCGTGGTGAATCAGGACCGCGTAACGTCTGAAAATACCCTATGTCTGCCACAGCTGCCAGACCCAGGTCAGGTCAGGCGGCGACTGTCACATTTGTTTTTACCCAATGTACTGCATAAAACAATATGTAAGGCTTCTTAAACAAAATAAAAAAGTAGCAAGAAGGTATGAGTGCATTTTCTATCAGACATCTTTGCTTTCAGGATGAAAAAATCCTTTTCATAATGCTGGAGAATTATTTATACAACTCTACTCATTTATCAGTTCTTTTAACTGATTTAAATGTTGCTTTGGCAATTCAACACTGGGTTTTAGTTTAAAAGGACTTGCCATGACAGTGGTTCAATCTAGGAGGGTTTATTTAACTTTCATGATCTTTGTGTGCTCAGCAACCAGTATTTGTTAATAATTTACTTTTAACAAACCCAGTTCAGTGCAGGTCACATTTTTGCCCCAAGGGTTATTAGCAATTGTCATTCTTTATACACAGAAAGTAGAACTGAAATTCAAGCAGAAACATCCAAGCCCAAGGCTGCATGTGGATATATATATTCAATGACCCCAAAAACAGCTAAAGGGATTCAGATTATCTGTTTATCTTCTTCTGATAGGAACTGCCTGGAAATTCCTGTTCAATAGTCAGTCAAGAAGGGAAACCTATTTATTAGCACTAGCAATGTACCTGGCACTGTACAATCAGTAGTTAAAAACAGGTTCCCAACTGAAGGGGCTTCCATTGTCTCCCAAAGAAAAAAGGGAGGGGAGACAAAAGAGAGGGCAGCATAAGGAGAGATAGGGATACACTTGTGAAGTTAAGAAGTCACAGGTACGTGTGTGTAACCAAATCTATAGGGACAGGGAGCTAGGAAAACCAAAAATGGAAGCGGTAGGTTTTCAGAAGGGATTTGAAGGGTGGCAGGGAAAGAGCAGAACAAATGTTAACAGGGAATCTATCACATTCTTCAACATTAGTGAGAAAATGCTATTCAGTCACAATTTATACAATTCGGTCCATTTAATATTTTTATAATGAAAGTGAGCCACAGCAATAGCTTTATAAAGCATATAAGTTCTGTTTGTATGGTTTTTATTTTTGATATTTATACTGATGTGTTTATTTTTGTATTTTGATTTTTACTGTGAGCCGCCCCGAGTCACCTTGGTGCAAAAGGGGCAGAGTAGAAGCACTTTTAATAAATAAATAAATAAATAAATAAATTAAATAATACAGTCAGCTAATTTTACATTAATCAAAGTTGTGTTTTTTTCCCTATATGCCAGTGGTTCCCAAAGGCTTGCCTGTGCAACTCCATTTTGAAACTCTGATATACTCCTATGACCCCAGACAGAAACAAAAAAGTATATTAAACAACATGCAGGAGGAGAGCCCCATCTATAGATAGTCTGTCCCCAGTTGGGGTCAGTATCCACAATCTGGAAACCTCTGCTGTACCCAAACATTTTTGTTAGGGTACAGGCTATGCTGCTAGAGTATAGAAAACGTAATCATTCAAAGATTTATTTTTATTTTATTTATTTATTTTCGTTGGGGTGGGGGAGTTGGATCGGAGGGGAGAGAAGGTAGCTGGGCTTGTATCGTGTTCCATGATTTATTGTGTAAGCTCTTTAAGAGCTAGAAAGCTACATTAATACTTTAATTTATACCAAAAGAATTGCATACCCGTTCACAAGTTAATAAATGAAAGTTTCCAAAACTACATAGTTATTCAGTAGAATCATCATACAAATATAGCTGATATTTAATTTCCATGTTTGTTTTTAATAAAGGATGTTCAAAAACATAAAAGTGCTCCACAGGGATGTGCACAGTAACTCTCTTTCATTTTTTTTATTAAAATGTCGTTTGTTTTAGTTATCTTTCATTCATCTTGGTTTCATTTTTGTTATTCCTTTCGTTTTTGATTTCCATTGGTTTCAATTGAAAACATTTTTGGCTGTAACTTTTTTGTTTTTCATTCAATTTGGATGAAACATGGAGGGATTATACCCCAAAAGGAGGGCATTATGCATGCCATATTTCAGAACAATTGGTAACGGGATCTGATTTTATAAGCAGTTGGGTTTTGTTATTTTATTAAAAGCTGCATACACATTACTAGCTGTAACTTCTTTGTCTCCCATCCAATATGGATGAAACGTGAATAGCGTATACCCCTCCCCAAGGTTACTATCTATGCCAAATTTCAGAATGCTTGGATAAATGGTTCTGATGTAATAAGCCATTTACTTGTAAATGCATTTCTGGCTGTAACGTCTTTGTGTTCCATTTAGTTTACATGAAAGTTGGCAGGATTGTATCTCACACCTTCAGGAAGGATCATCTCTGCCAAAGTTAAGAAAGATTTGATAAAGGAACATGATTTTATAAGTCTGCACAGCATCTGAAGAGAATGAACCCAACCCTTATCCATTCTAGATAGTAAGCCCCTTGGGACAGGAACTTTTCAGCACGAGACACATTGCTGGAGCTATAGAAACAACAAGACATGCATCAGATCACCAAATCACTAGTAATGAGTTTTATTTGTTAAACATTTTATTAAATTCCTGTATTTCTTTAACAATTCTTACAGTTTCACACAGGACATGGAGCATGCCTGACCTCACCATGACCCTTTTTACATGGACGCCCCCTCTTGCCCACATGTGAGAGTGGGCGTCCATGCAACCACCGCAGTAGGTGGGTGGGGGTGCACACGCGCTCCACCCATCGCCCACACATGGAGGCATTGGGGACAACAGAGGTGCCTCCGTGCGTGGAGGTGGGTGGGCATCCACGTAACGGGCTCCACACACTGCTCACCCATCCCCCTACGCACTTGCATCCGTTTGTAAAGGGCCTATGAAACAGCAGATTGTCTTTCAACTAGAATGAGAAATGTTGCTCATGTTGACCTATGGCCCTAATTCAGAGGTGAGGAGATGAAGCACACTGTACTAAATAGATTAACCCGTGTGATTAACATGCTCCTAAAACTTCTCTTTCATATAATATTCCCAATTATTATTTTAAAAACCACAACCTTGTAAATAGTATTACAATGCCATATGTTACAACTAAGACTCTTTTAGCTTTTAAATAAATCCTGATTTTTGATGGTTACAACCTAGCACACAAGGTCTCAGTCTAGAAGAAAGTTAATCTAAATCTGTTTTAAGACTACTTGACTGCTCATTAAAGTAGCAAACATATAAAAACAGGTGCCATGGGTTTGGATGCTTCTCAGTTTGATCAACTAAGTATTGCTTTCGTCCCCCTAAAAGGCAACATTTGCAGGTCCCCAGCCTCGACCTGTAAAATTGCATTCTATTGTCATTATGGCTAGTACAGTTTCAAGTTCAATCCTAGCGTGGGCAGAAAGTTATGAATGAGAGTAACTACAAAACTTCCTAATTGTGTGAGAGTGCATATTATTTCTCACTCAAGCCACAACTCAATAAGTTCTATACTGTCTCACTCTAGTCAACAATATTTTCCTTGAATTTTTAAAATCTCTTTGAGGGCAATAGGTAGAACAGCAGGTAAATCCACTATCCTTTCTCCTTTAGCGACATATGTTTTCATTCACTTTGGATCATTGCCAAAAACAATCTTCTAAATCTTATTAGCTGCTGTAAGTGGTTTCCCTACATTCCAAATGCATGCTATAAGCAGGGCTGAATCCTGCAAGCTAATCTGTTCTGCACAATGGGGCTCCTCAAGAGTCTGACTATGTTTTACCATATTGTTACTTGTTACAGAGGTTCCCAGACTGTGGCTCAGGACCTCCAGGTGGAATTGTGGCATCTGGAGATGAGATTAAATCTGACAAATATGTGCTATACTTTGCAATGTCTATATTGCTGCCTGAGCTAACAGAATTATATTTAAATCTCAACACGGGGCTACCCATGGTGACGGTTCAGAGACTGCAGCTGGTGCAGAATGCGGCGGCCTGTCTCCTGGTGGGACTAGGGGTGATTTCAGATGTGACGGGGCAGCTTTGGCCCCGTCACTGAATCACCCTTTTGATTCCCCGCCAGAATCAAACCGTCACGGCCAGCAGATGTGCTGGCCGATCCCGGCGGGGAATCTGGCGGGGGGGGGGGCGCAGGGCTGCGCAGCGCGATGTGCAGCCGCACAGCCCTGCCCCCCCATGCTCCCAAGGCCGCCCGCCCTCCGGGAGACAGGCAAGCGCAGCAGCCAATGCAGCCGCGGCGCCTGCCCGCCCGCCCGCGGGGTATTGACCACAGCCCGGAATCGGCGCCGAGCATGGCCGCCGATTCCGGACCATGGTCAGAGGCCAGACGAGACGTTACCACGCTCAACCACGGTGAATCCTGCCATGGTTGAGCGTGGTAACGGCAAGTCTGTTGGGGGCAAAAAATGATTCCCGCCGGGAGTTCACCTCCAGCGGGAATCACTTTGACCACGCTTTCGGAGATGGTCCCCGGACCATCCTCGAAAGCGTGGTTATTTTGCTTCCCGACGGAGGTTCACTGTGGTGAACATCTGGCAGGCATCAAACAGACATTACAGGACCATTCCCCACCACAGGGGATTGTCTGTGGTCGAGCGTGATCTCGTAATGTCTGAAAATACCCTAGGCCACTGGGAACATATTACAGCAGTTCTTCGGTCTCTGCACTGGCTACCTATAGTCTTCTGAGCCCGATTCAAGGTGTTTGTGCTTGCCTATAAAATCTTAAACAGCCTTGTCCCGACCTATTTGCGGGACCGCCCCACCCCCTGGGACCTGGATCGGCCCCTGTGGTCATCAGGGGGTGCTATCCTCGAGGTGTCACACAGTGGCCGCTCTGCGGCTGTGAAACTCCCTGCCAGTGGAGGTCCATTTGGCCCCGGATCTCCCCTCGTTTCAACGCCGTTGTAAGATGTGGCTGTTCTGCCTGGACTTTGATGGGGAGGATGGGAGGAAATGGGTTAGGGATATTTTTTAATTCTTCCCTGTTGTGATTGTTTTAAAGTTGTTTTTATTGTTATTATTATAAGCCGCCCAGAGCTGCCTATGGCAAGATGGGCAGGATAGAAATTTTTTAAAATAAATAAATAAAATGGTGTCTCACTAGCAAAAGGTCAGGAATCACTGAATTAAGGTCACAACAGGGGGCACTATATAACAATAAAGATTATTAATATACATTTCCATAGCCTGCAATAAATCTTCCAATAAAACCAGGAAAAGACCAAACTAATCTTTAAATATATCCCTCCCCACCCATGTAGAGTTTTAAAAACTCTGATGTAGACAGAGTTTTACATTACATTAATGACAGGCACACCTTGAGATTTTACAATAGCAAACTTGCCCTAAGCCTTTCACTCTCAAAGCACTGTACTGGTATTGACTGATAAATTCTCATCATCATCCTTGTGAGGGTGTTACAAATGCTACTATCTCATGTTACAAATAGAGAAATGAGGCAGAGGGGAAGAGGTTTTCCCAAGATTCATCATTGGTACTCAGTATAACCATGGAAACTGCAACTAAGCATGCACGGAATATTGGTGAACTACCCTATTTTACATTGCTTTGCCTCACCTACATTGACTGTACTCTTTAAACTACTGTCATACTACCACAGGAACTGGTTTGTTGGTGATAAAGATAATACAGACTGGCACCACCACAAAAAATGTTGTGAATACATCGTTTAGACTCATTCCAAGCAGCTTAGTAAAAAAAAAAAGTCAACATTCTCTCTGGACCAAAAGCTTGTGTCATTGCTTACCAATGGTAATGCAAAGGTGGGAAATTTCAGAAAAAAAGTATTGCAGACACAGCCATTAATATTCAAAATAATTCCCATTCCCAACCATTTCTGTCCCAACAGTCTCTACTACTTGGTTCCTTCCCTTGGCATGGTTGTCTTCAGAAGGGAAGGAGAGGCTCTCTTCTACCAATTTTGGGGCAAGAGACACCCCTTCCGTAATATTTTAGTTTGGGATAAGGGCTGAGGTGCCAAATAATGACACTGTCCCTACTGGAGGCTTTTATCTCACAGGGGCCCCATGAAAGTGGTAAATATAAATGGATAAACGAATGCATAATTTGCATTTTACAGCCTTTTTATACCAAAGTACCCATGCTTCACAAATCCACAGCAGCAGCATTCCGATGTGAAGGGTTACTGCCAACTGGCATGAGGATACCAGCGGAATGAATGGATTCTTTAGAAATGTATTCTCAAGTATAGGCAAGTGTTTCAGTAATTTCCACTGAAACTCAGCAATATGCATGATGTGTACACAAAGAAATTTACACCAGCCTTCAGAGTTTAAGTACAACCTCTAACTGCTACCCTGCTTAACTATTACTAGGTCAGGGAAGCAATTTTATTATTTTGAAAATAATAATTTCCCATGCACAGAAAAAAATACATTTTCTCTGTGTGGAAATTCATCTTATTTATTTGGATTAACCAAAGAGAATGAGCTTACTATGTAAGTGGTGCATACATAGAGAGAGAAAATATATTGTAAGAGCAAGAAAGAGGCAATGAAGTAAGAAGCTGGGGGAGAATTAATACAGATTATAAAAAGGGTTGGATAAGAGTGGCTTCATACTACAGGTTTACAATGACTATGCCATGGCTCAGGAGTGGCCAGATACGCAATACACTTGACCCATCAGCCTCAGGTGATCTACCGGGGCCCCTCTTGCTGGCTCTGGAACTCCAAGCCAAGACCCCTCCTAGGGCACCTCAGCAATTGGTCTCGTGAGTGGAGAGGAGCACTCCGCTCTGAGGCCCTTTATACACAGACTGCTGCTGAAGGAGAGGTTGGGCAGTCTGTGTGGTGCAGAGGGGTGGGTGCGCACGCATCACCTACCCATCCCCACACATGGAGCAACCTGCGTTTTCACTGGTTGCTCCATGCATGGGGTGGGAAGGGGGATGTGTGGGTCATGGGAACACGCACCTCCACATTTACACAAGATGGTCCACGTGGATGATGGGTGTCTGTGCGTAGGAGCATCTCCTGTAAAAAGGGCCTGAGAGAGCCTTCCCTGCTGCTCTGGAGGAGCTCTCCCAGCCTGTCTCCTTCCCAGAGACATTTCCTGAGGTGCCAGTCCTACTCTCTTCCCCAAAGACAGCCTCTGAGGAGCTGATCCTCCTCCCCACACTGTGATCTTCTTGGCCACCCCTACCATGACTGAATTAGAAAATTTTAAAAATAATACTGTTGGGTTAAACTTATTTCCTCCCAGGGGCTACTTGAAAAATTAGTACAAACTCTATGTATCATATACACATTAGGGGTGGGAATGCTTAGGAGGTGCTTTCAGGAAAAGAAGGGTGCAGGTCATGAATCTATGCCATGGATCTGTCCTCAGTTCTTGTGACTTTGCTCTCATCTTTGCTTCTTCAGCTGAGCTGAGCTCAGGTTTTCAGTGCTTCGAAGTAGGAACTGAATCCAGGGCCAGATCCAGGAACTGGAAAGGGACCACATACAAACTGGCTGTGGAACACAGTTGGTCCTCTGGTCTAACCTTCTCTATTAGTTTTAAATCACCACAAATATTTTTGTAAACAAAAATCATTTCCCCAATTGACAGCTTGCAACATAGGGGGTGTTAAGGTTCTGCTACAGAACAAACGTCCACATGGTCAGGGAGGGGTGTGTATGTGTGTGCTTCATCCAGAGCCCCACCCCCTGCAATGACAGGCAGCCATGATGGCTCCAATCCAGACCAAGCCACAGCAGGCTAAAACAAACATTATAGCCAGCTCTGGCCCAAGCGGGCAGACGTTAGCCCGGGCTGTGACCCTGGAGGTCTCTGGGGTCACAGCCCGGGCTAGCTTCTACCACGCCTGGGAGAAATCCAGGGCAAACATCTGGAAGGACTCAAACAAACATGATGGTGACCCGGGGACCATGATGGGCCGCTGTCACGTTTGTTAACACCCAGGGTGAAAACAGACCAGACAGTAGCACAGATTAGACCCCCTCCGGATGGGTAGCCACCTGCCCATCTACTAGGTGGCTGCCAAATGTTCTCCCACCACCTACCCATGCTGTGGTCCCCACTCTCAGGGTCATCCCACCAAACGTGGACCCTGCTGTGTAGGCAAATGCTGACAGATGCAAGCAAATGTGCACCCACTTGGCCACCTTTCATCTGTTAGGGTGTGTATGCAGCGTCTGCACAGGTGCAGGTCTGCCAGGACCACTGAGTCCTGGGTGATGCACCTAGAGTGGTCCAGGGAGCAACCACTTTTGGTGGCGAGGGGGGGAATGAAGCATGGCGGGGAGGAACACCTGCCCATCTGGTTCATCGCATGGATCCTGCGAGCACGGGCTCCACGGAGCAACCTCAAACTCCAGCAGGCTAATCTCTCGTTTGTTGATACCCATAAGCATTAGCACACTAGGCTACTGCATGAGAAAGTGGAAGTAAAAGCAACTAAAAATAGAGTAGAAATAGAACTCGCACTGTTGGGTTTTTGATTGTCTAAACTGAACAAAATTTGATGTTTTTAGAATTTGTACGCTGCCCCGAGCTGCCTGTGGCAGGAGGGGCGGGGTAGAAAATGTTTTAAATAAAATAAATAAAATGCAGAGCAAAAAAAATGTGATTTTTAAAAAATCTATTTTAATTAATATTTTTTTTAAATTCCAACATTTGCATTTTAAAACATTCAAAGTCTTTTTTGTTATAGAAGATATCTACAGTATGTTTTCGTTGTTGTTTTAAACACAAATTTCACAGCACTGCTAACACCAGTACAGTTCCTCTGATGGAAGCACTAATATAGGCTGGGAGTCAGCTCCCGTTTTTAGCACAATACTGCCAAAAATATAGTTAAACTGAAAGTCAGAATGCCAGCCACTGTTTGGAACCCTGTCGACACCAATTCCTGGAGCTAAGCACCAGTGGGAAATTTGGAGAAAATAAAGTTCAGAATCGACACAAACGCACAAAACAAAATATTCTTGATGGAAGAGAAATTAATACACTATAATAAGTTTCATGGCAATGTTCTAGCAGTCTGATCATTCCTGTGCAGACAGGACAAAGACATGCTATAAGGTTTGGTCCCCCTTCAATAACAGTTGGGATACCACAGTCACAACACAATAAAACAGATTGTGAAAATAAGTTCAGAACATTGTCTGAAGTTACCACTACTACTTATTTCTATAGCACCACTAGGCATACGCGACACTTTACAGTCACAGATTTTTGCAGTCCCTGCCCAGTGAACTTACAGTCTAAGATGGACAAGGGTGAGGGGAACACAGAGATAGACAGAAACACACACCCATTTTACAGATGGGGAACAGAGGCAGTCGCACGGCCCCGCCACCCATGCTCCCGCCCTCAGGAAGACAGGCGGGTGCAGCAGTCAATGCGGCCGCTGCGCCTGATCCCGTACCGTGGTCGGGGCCACGATGCGTGATGGGCCAAGGTAACAGACGCTACTTTTGGCCCATTACAGATCGTGGTCAAGCTAACCACGGTTCTGGGGATGGGGCCGGCACCATTCTCAGAACCATGGCTAGCTTTGACCCCCGCCAGAGATTCACTGTGGTGAACATCTGGCGGGGCTCAAACAGACATGCACGGGATCACAGCCACCACCCTGAATCCACTGTGGGTGAAAACAGACATGACGCTAACCACCCTTTAACCACCCTTGGTGGTTATTTATGCATGTTGCAGGGCTGTACTGGTGTCCTATGCAGCCCTGAAACATGCATAAATGACTACCAAGGGTGGTTAAAGGGTGGTTAGCGTCATGTCTGTTTTCACCCTGTGATTCAGGGTGGTTGACTGTGATCTTGTCACGTCTGAAATTACCTTAAGATTTTAAATCAAGATAGCTGTTACAGACAAAATTTAGAATTAGATATGCTGTAGAATCTCTTAAAATTCATAGTAAACGCATACAGTGAAACAAATTTAGAGTGTGTGGGAATTCATTTGCCAGCAAGAGTTGATTTTTATGCCTTTGGGTTGGAGTTTCAGCTGAAGAAGTGTTTACGATACATGTAGAAAAGATACAATTTCACATTTTGGTCCAAACTTCCTTGCATTTGTATAAAGAATATTCATTTATTATTAATTTCCTACTATTGATTTATAGTAAGAAAGGGGGTTCGTGACTCCTACACAAGGAGTGTACACCACAGGTCCCTATACTGTGGGTCAGGCTTTCAAATTGGGATCACACCATTTGTCATTCAATATATTTTACTTGTGTTTGTAGCTTTCTGGGATCTTGAGACTATATTTAAGTCTCAAAATGGTGTCATGCAGGTAAAAAGTTTTGCAACCACTAGTGTAAATATTATGTACAAAGGTTCCTCAGTAGAAGGCCTGCGTGGACAGAGGTGTTTTCATTGCAGGGGTGTGTAAGGGAATAGGATTGTGGGTGAGGTGATTATAGTATAGCAGGATGTAGCATTTTTAGTGAGCTGACTACAATGTGGAACGCAGGAGGCGATACTGTGTTTTAGGTAGGAAAAATTGTTACAACATAGAGTGCTGAAAGAGAAACAGTTGATACTTTGGGATCCTTATAGTGGAATGACAGTGAAAAAGGGAAAAAGGCAAGACAGTGTGTGTAGAGAAAAGATAGGTCACTTTAGGAGTGGAGACCTGTCTTTGGAGTAGAGTGCTATAGTTTGGGAGTTGACCCTGTCAAATAGTACTAGAACGAAGGGACACTCCATGAAACTAGCTGCCGGCAGATTTAAAACATATAAAAGGAAGTACTTTTTCACTCAACGCATAATTAACTTATGGAATTTGTTGCCAGAGGACGTTGTGAAGGCCAGTAGTATAGCTGGGTTTAAAAAAGGACTTGATAAATTCTTGGAGAGTAGATCCATTAATGGCTATTAACCAAGGAGCTTATGGGATGAACTTCTTACTGTCGGGAGCTGGGAGTGAACAACGGGAAATAGACTGCCCATTGTGACTGTTGGTTCTTCTCCCACGTGATTGAGAGTGGCCACTGGCCATTGGTCTGATTCAGTATGGCACTACTTATGTTCTTATGCAGTGGTTACTGTGAGCCAACGGATTAAACTATTTAGAAGAAAAAACTAGAAATGTAACCGTGTTAGTGTATAATTATAACAAGAAGAGAGAGTCCAGTGGCACTCTAAAGACTAACAAATATTTATTAGTGAATGAGCTTTCGCTTGTGCTGACGAAAGCTCGTGCACTAATAAATATTAGTTAGTCTTTAAAGTGCAACTTGACTCTGTTTAGGAGGAGTTAGGGTGTATAAGTACAGCGTTGTTACTGGAAGTTATAGTGGTAGTTTTAATCTGGAGCATCACCATCGACGGGGAAAAAAAAAAGAACTACGGAGGGTGGGAGGAAGGAGCTGAGGGGCAAGAAAAAATAGTTATATAGTTTAGGATGGTTACTGTGTTTGGAATAGGAAGTTTAAAGGTTTGGAAGGGTTGGATATTGGTATTGGTTAGAGAGAAGTTAGTGCTGCGGGGCTCACTTGTGGGGTTAAGTGGGGAATAGGCTATACAGAGGACCGACAGCAAGGAGACTAACATTTGGGAGAGCTTTCTGGAGGTCTAGGGTTTTTGAAAAACCCAGGAGTCATGCCCAGGAACCAGATGATCAGAAGGTAAAGGATCCCTAGCACATATTAAAATGCCACACAGCTGTTTACTTGGCCCTCCGACGTTAACAGCCCATCAGGCTTTTTAAATGTGTCTAGAGCCCCAAAAGGTTAAGTACAGCTGATTTAACTCCTACCTCCCTGCACTGAGGCAGGATTCGTTAAACCTAAACGCCACCTGAAGCCGTTTCTAATGGCACAGTCTGTTTGGAGCAGCAGTCTCTAGCTGCGGCTGCGGCTGCGGCCCCGGAACCCTCCCTCCCCTGTACCTGCTCGGTGGCGCTGGGGCAGTAGGCGACGAGCAAGAGCGTGGTGAGCAGGTTGAGCAGGAGGCCGCTGAGGGTGATGGTGTTGGGGGCCAGCCAGATCGGCGTCCGCTCCACCAGCCAGGCCCAGTAGAGCTGCAAGGGCGGCTCCAGCAGCGAGCGCCCGCTCGCGCTGTACCGGTGCTGCTCCAGCCGCTTCAGCTGCACCGCGCTCAGGGGCTCGGGCAGCACCCACAGCCCGGCCATACCTTGGCCCTGCCGGGGGGCTCTCCCGCTCGGCTTCCGGCACTTGGCCTGCTCCGTTCTCAGCCGGCGGGCCGCCTTCACTCAGCGCGGGGCGGGGAGAGGGAGGACTTAGCGGCAAAGGGAGGCGGGGAGGTCACTTTACAGCCCGATGGACACTGCGATCTTTAACCGGCTTCTCCGCCCGGGCAACGGGGAGCCCAGCATCAACTCACTCGCCTGCCCTCAACTTCTTCACGGGCTTCGGGTTCCCATAGGGCCTAGAGGAGAGTCATCATTGAGCACCCCCACCCCCCAGACCCTGCCTGTCCCCATAGGGAGCCCGGGGGCCCAGCATACTCCCCCACCCCCAAAGGGGTGAGCAGCCTTCATCTCTGGTCCCCCTGCTAAATGCCTCCTGCCCCCACAGGCCGCATGACGGTCTCCTTCATTCCTGTTGATGCGAAAGGAAGAGGCCTTTCTTCTTGGGGCGCTGTTATTGCCCCAAGACCGGAGGCCACAAACAGTGCTCTCTCTGCCCTGCCTTTGTGGCAACAGGAGGAGGATTTGAATACTGTACATCAGAGCGGAGCACTGGGGTTGCGATGCGCATTGATTTTCATTGTAAATCGAGAAGAGGGTCAGCCAGGCAAAAAGTTTGGAAATCACTGTTGTACATGCTGTTAGCTGACTTCGTGAAACCATTCATATAGAAATGACCCAGCCTTAAATTTAGGCCAGGAGCTTTTTAAGATTGCACATTTATTTACACAAATCAACACATCAGGAAGGCACTTTTGTTTCCATTGTTGTGGGGAGCGTTTGTGCCTTGATTGAACTTTGGGGAGCATGTTTGTATTGTGAATGCATTCTGCACTGTTTGAATGGGTGGAGTCACTTTTGTATTCATTAAACTTGAGGGCTGGTTTCTGTGTAAATGGAGAAAATAGACCTTTAATCTCCTCTGGAGTCCTCAGAGGGACAGAACTGGCTGTAGACAAGGGCAGCAGGAACTACGCTGGTGACTGGGACTCCAGAAGCACATCCGGAGGCAGGCGAGCTCCTGTGCCAGAGGATGCTGGGACCAACTTTGGCCCTTTTTACACAGGCTGGGGTGGTGGTGGTGGTGTCAGTCTGTGCCACGGTCCATGTGGGGGGGGGGAGGGTGTAGACGGGCACACCCCCATCTACACCCACCTCCACCATCAACACGCACGGAACAACCACTGTTTTTGCTGGTTGCTCCGTGTGTGTGGGATGGGTGGAGGTGGGTGTACACTGGCGCACACACGGACCCACCCACGCATGAACTCCCAGATTTTGGGGTATTCATGTGTGGGTGCCACACGTGGAAAAGGCCTTTGTGGGGGCTGCTGCTGCCCCTGTGCTCACTCTACCCTGGTGACACAGGCCATGCGTGCCCACATCTTGTTCCACCCCATCTCCCAGTCTAAGGCCCTTTTCACATGGGCTGGCAATGCGGGGGGGGATGGATGGATGGAGGCCACAGCGGGTGGGCGGAGCATCCACCATTGGCACCAGTTGCTCCATCCATGCATGGGTGGAGTGTGTGAGTGTGCATGCACCACCACCTGCCGCAGCAATCACACAGATGCCTACCGCCCATGCACCCACACACGTGGGCGAGTGGGTGGGGCGTCCGTGCCAAAAGGGCCTAAGGCTGACCCTGCAGAAGGAAATGGGGTTCGGTTACCTGTAGTGTTTGCTATACTCAGTGGCATCTTTGTTTTGTAAAGAGCCATCCTGAGAGCGACAGCTGAACAAAACCAACTGGGCCCCAGCTACACTACTTGGCCTCTAGACTCTTCCAGATGAGTTAGTGTTGCCTGTGGGGCAAGAAAATTTCAAATTGTTAATATCAAACTGTGATTACTCTGAGATTTAATACAGTTGTCTCATTTTAAAAGTGCGTGGGTTTGACTTGCTTGGAGTCTCCTTATCAGACTAGTAGTTCAAGTAATCTACTTGTCCCTCATAGTTGTCCCATTGCTTCAGCAAAATAACATAAGTGCCATACTAGGTTGGACCAGCGATCCATCTAGCCCAGCCTCCTGTCTCTGAGAGAGGCCAACTCCAGTAGTTCAAGAGAAGTACATGTACAGGTCATGGAGGTGTGACCCATTTCCAGCTGACTGCTCCAAACTACCAATAGCCAGGCATTTAAGCCCCAACTAGTAGACGTTTATGGCTCTAACCTGTAAGAATTTATCCAGTTTCCATTTGAAGCTAGTTATGCTGCTGGCTTTCACAGCCTCCTCTGTCAATGAGTTTCACACCTGTATTGTCCTTTGAAAAAGGGCTTCCTTCTGTTTGTTTTAAATTTGCTGCCATTTAACCAGAGAGTGTTCCCTTGTTCTCTTATTGTGGGAAGGACAAACAGCAGTTCTCTATTTACTTTCTCCATGCCACTCATGATTTTATAAACTTCTATCATATCCCCATTAATCGCCTCTTCTCCAAGCTAAACAGCCTAACTTGTTGAGCCTCTCCTTATACGAAATTCAATCCATCCTTTCTATCATCCTTGTTGCCCTTCTCTGAACCTTTTCCAGTTTTATTATATCTTTCTTGAGATGGGGCGACTAGAACTGCACACGATATTCAAGGTGGGGTCGTACCAAAGATCTATGAGGCGGCGTGATACTTCCCCTTTTATTCTCTATTCCTTTTGCAATAGCATTTGGTTTGCCTTTTTGACTGCTGCCACACGCTGAGCTGATGCCTTCAAGGAACTATCCATAATGGCTGCAAGATCCTTCTCCTGAGTGGTTACACCTGGATCAGAACCTTAGCATCATGTATGATTTTTTTTCCTTATGTGTATCACTGTGCACTTATCAACATTAGATTTTGTTTGCCATTTTAATGCTCATTCCCCATGTCATGCAAGATCCCTCTGTAGTTTCTCACAGTCTGCCTGGGTCTTAACTATCTTGAATAATTTGGTGTCATCTACAAATTTAACCACTCTTTACCCCATTTCCCAGATCATTAATGAATATGTTAAACAGTACTGGTCCCACTAATGACCCTCCAGACCCCACTATCTGCTTCTCTCCAACTTGAAAAATGACCATTTATTCCTATCATTTGTTTCCTACCTCTTAACCAGCTACCAATCCATGACAGGACTCTTCCTCTTATCCCATGACTACTTAGTTTGCTCAAGAGTCTCTAGTAAAGGACCTTGTCAAATGCTTTTTGAAAATCCAAATATACTGTTTCAGCCAGATCACCCCTATCCATGTGCTTGTTGACATTCTCAAAAAATTCTAGTGAGGCATGACTTCCATTTGCTAAAGCCATCCTGGTTTTTACCCATCAAATCATGCTTGTCAATATGCCTAGTAATTCTGTTTTTAACAATGGTCTTTACCAGTTTGCTTGGTACTGATGTCAGATTCCTGGTCTGTAGTTTCCAGGGTCACCTCTGGAGCCTTTCTTAAAAATTGGTGTTACATTTGCCAACCTCCTATCTTCTGGCGCAGAGGAGGATTTTAGTGGTAAGCGTGACTCTAATTTCAGATAATTCCTCAGATTCATCACCAGTAACAAATAGTTCTGGCGAAGGTATCTTCCCTAAAATCCTCTGCAGTAAAAACTGACACAAGGAACTGATTTGGTTTCCTGACTCTGATGTTGTCATGGGATTGGGCGCTCACTACCCCACTCTAGGCTGTCATGACTCAGTTTTCCTGGCTTGCAGCTGTCACTGGATCAGCCCTCTCTCTAGAACTGATTGAGCCTGCAACGGGTGAACCTTCTTGTCATCTTTTTAGCCACAGAGTTTCCCAGCACAGACTTTTTCTCTCTAGGTTCGTCTGTGTTTGTAAACACAGGATCAACCCCAAACTGTGTCCCACCAATGGTAGCATTAGCAATTCCACTGGACCATATGAAGTTTAGTAAAAGAAGTTTAATGAATAAATCATGAATAAGCATGCAGTACAAGATTATACTCGAGAGTGCAGAAATGAAAATAACATAACCAGTAACACATTCCTATCTGTACTTGGATTCTCCTAATTTAGGCTTACCCTAATCAAGGTCCACAGGTATTTCAGTTCATGTCACAGCCAGTGATGGAAAGCTTGGCCAGGTAACAGTCTTGGTTTCCAAAAGGCCTTATTTCATAGTTCCTTTGGTGCAGCCCTTCTCTGGCTGGTAAGATATAATGATGCAGATGTGAAGCTCTACAAGCTGATCTCAACCAACTGAGAGAGAGAGAGAGAGATCCTGTCTTTGTCTTGTCTCCCCCCTTAAGTACCTTTCCAGGGTCCTTTGTTTGATTTTCCAACCAGGTGACTGTATTTTCAGTCACGTCCACAGGAAGAAATCCATTTGCAACTCAATGGTCTATGCGTCTGCAGAGGTGTTTAGGCTTTTTCTGAATACACATTCGGCATGACTTTGCATTTCTCCATTGTATGAAGTGAGTTTCCAGTTCTCAACTTTCACATTACATACATGTTTAACCTTTACCTTTATGTATTTTGTTAGACCTGTAGTCTACATGTAGCCCAGTATCTCCTTATGACAGATGTATTGGGGAAAAAATTGGTATTGGATTTTGCATTCTTAGCAAGTTCCTCAAATTGCCTCTTGACCTGCCTTGTAATGGTTTTACACTTTCTCTGCCAATGTCTGTGTTCATCCCTGTTTACCTCATTTGGAATATTTTTCCATTTTTTGAAAGACAACTTTTTGGCTCTGATAGCCTCTTTAATGTTACCATTTAGCCATGCAGGCATTTGTTTCGTTCTCTTTCTGCTTTTTAAATTTGTGGTATACATTTAATCTGGGTGTCTAAGATAGTATTTTTCAATAGTCTCCATGCCTCTTGCAGACCCTGATGACTTCCCCTTTTAGTTTTCCCTTAAGTAACTTTCTCTTCTTTGCATAGTTCCCCTTCTTGAAATGAATCACCCATGTGGCAGACCTATTAGGTAATCTCTTGCCTAATAGCATGTTAAATATATAGGAAAGCTATAGCATAGAGGTGGGGAATTCTTTCCCTGCCAGGGACCACTTTGAAAATTAGTACAAGCTCTGAGGGTCACATAGATGTTGGGGGCAGGGATGCTTACAGGGTGTACTCAGGAAGAGGAGGAGTCAGATCATGGATTTATCCCTATTGTGCCCGCACTCCCCATAAGAACAGACCAAGACACTTGTTGGGGTAAAAAGGCCTTGGCCGCAACTTTATTACAATATATATAACTTGAACAGACCAAATGTTAACCTGTGTGCATATAGCGGAAAGGAACCATGCTACTCAAAGCAGGTAAAGGGGGCTAAGCTAAACCTAGCCCCCCTAACCGGGTGAATAGACCCTTCAAATTCACCCTCCCCTTGGGTCAGGCCGGGTTGCAACCCCAAGCCACCCGCTCCATGCCTGGGCTGGGGTCCCCGGCCTTAAGACCCCCCTGCTCCCCAAGTGGTAACGGGGTACAAGCACAACCCCTCAGCTCTTAGGGAGCCTTACCACAGCATGGTTCCTACGCCGCTAACCGCCACAAAAAGTGGTGAGGAAAATAGTTACTCCACCCCTTTCCCACACACAGGTATTCTGAAAAATGGGGATGAAAGACAGCCCTCTCTCCCCCACCCGAGAGTGCTCTCCTTGAACGGATAACTGTACGTCCTCCCATAGGACAAGGCCTGCACCAGGCTCCTGATCTGATCGTGGGGCACCACCTGTTCACCCCGGCATCCAATCAATGCCCCCATATGATGCTAGGGGCCCCCGAGGTGCCAAATCGGCAATGTTACTCTTCATTTTTCCTATGAGCACCCGTTGCGTAAGCCGAGCTCATCTTCACCCAAATGGATTCTCCTGTGGGCACCCATGCCCTGTGCAGGCCCATTTTCCCTCAAATGGGTGACCAGNTTTTTCCTGTGAGCACCCACTGCGTAAGCCGAGCCATTTTCCCTCAAATGGGTGACCAGGATTGCAAGTGCCACAAAATGTCCTGCCTGCGAAGGTATCAAGTGCTCCTGGCTCATACCACTGTGCCCAAACCAATATAGACAGGCATGGTGCCCCCTAGCCCCGCTGCGTTCCAAGTTCCAGATTAGCAGCATGGCGTTTAGCCCACTGTATACTGCTGCGCCCACAGCAGCATCGCATTTTTTCACCGAACCATGGTGCGCACGTAGATCCAGACAGCTGGCAACCGGTCAGTGCCTGCAGATGACAACACATAACAGCAGTATGGCCTGCAACTCGAAGGCGACATTCACCAGTCCACCAAACCTTTCGATGTATGTAAGGAGGAGCCTGTAATGTGGGCAAAACCTCCATGTATTACTCCCAGGCAGTACCACTCTGATCACCCTGGGGTGAAAGCACCGGTCCCCTGAACCACAATGCCCCACAATCGCAGCTGAACGAGCAGATCCGGGGCCTTTTGGCCAATGTGTCAACTGATACCGATTGGCAGGTATCTCTCCTTGGCCCATATGCCATGGCCCAGCCGTCAACCGCCCTCTGAAGCCGATAACTCGCACATGGGTTGGCTACACCAGGCGCGCACCTTCCTAAAAAGAAAAAAGGCAATAGCTGCACAGACATCCTTATGGCGCGTGGCGCTAACCCATGGTGACACAAGCATGCCGCCAACCCATCAATGTGGCGTGGAGGGGTGGGGTGGGGTTGGGCCATGACCCCTGAAACCCCCGGACTGAGAGGAAAGATGACACACATGCTCGCCACAAAGAGATAGGCCCTGAAGTCCCGGGTTAAGAGGAAAGGGACACCCAAGTTCACCACAAAGAGATAGAAATGGCAGCCCTAATGCCCTCATTTATCCTGCGCTCCCCTGCCCACACAAAGCCTCCAGCATGACCTCTGTTGATGCTGGTGCTGAGCACTAATTGAGCACCAATTAAGAGGGGAGACAACCCTATCATCGTACTTAACCGAGCCATATCTATTAAAGGATGGCATTTCCATCCAAAACAGTGGTCCAAACAAAACTCTGCTGGGTATCCTGGACCTATGGTTGACTACCTGCACCCTAGCTTGGTTGTGGGACCCACAACATACGTGGGGGTCCCACAATCGATGACCCCAGAGCTACAGGGCAACTGAGAGTGGGAAGCAGATGAGGAAAATTATGCCCCTGAGAAGGTCAGCAGCAGCCCACTGAGGTCATAAACCCCAGCCAGTAGGAGTTCATGAGACAGTGCAAGACCCATAGGGGAACTGCCGCCCCCGAGAGACCAAAGGCCAAAACAGCCCCCAGATAGGAATTGACATGCTGCACATGGCGCAGCGGAACATGGCTCAAGAAAACGGTTAATAAACCCGAATAGTCATGGGGAACCCAGCTCAGGCACAAAGCTGTTGCATTCTCAACCAGAACAGTCATGGGGAACTCAGCTCAGGCACAGCGCCGTTGCATCACTAACTGCTCCCACCAGAAGAGTTCATGAGCTTCAGAATTGTCCTATGGAACATGGCTCAGAGAAATGGTAATAAACCAGAATAGTCATGGGACCCCAGTTCAGACACAGAGCTGTTGCATCCTGCCGGGCAGCTCCGTCTTGTAGATCAGATTACAGAGGGATTCATGGAGGGGAGACTCCAAGAGAGGAGAGAGACATGGTTGCACCGACCCGGAGGGTCTGGATTGTACAGGCCCAGGGCTTCCAGCAAGAAAGAACCATTCTCTCCTAAGGCGCAGACTAGCGCACTATTCCCTCCTGAGAAGAATGGCTGCAGTTCTCCAGGTGGAAAGTTTACAGCTGCTAACAGCGATGAGCCTGTGAAAGTGCATATTAACACAGACAAGGTGCTAACAAACCAGTGATGAGCCCGTTAAAATGCGAAATAACATCGACAGGGAGAAATTGTGCAAGGTAATGACAGAAATTCTCTAGGTGAAGAAATTTACCAAATGCTAACAGTGATGAGCCTGTTGAAATGCAGAGCAACCTCAACAAAGTGAGATTATACACGGGATAAGAGAAACCACTGGTGAAGCTGCAAAGTTATATGCTGAACTGAGCCATGCAAAAGTTGTGATACTTATTGCACACACTGAACTTGAGCAAGCTGGAGAAGCTTACTCCATACTCTCACTTACCCTTTCTATTGAAACTGTCCCATGTCATAGGAGAACCAACTGGTGAAATTGCAGCAATAGACAATGCACTGAGCAACGCAAGAGTTGTGGTACTTACTGTACACACTGAACTGACGTCTATGATCTCTCAACTGGGTATTCCAGGTAGCACAGCCAAAGAAGTTGTGGCCTGTACCGACAACCTAAGGTTAACAAGAAGCTATGGTAGATAGTAGCGCAAAAGCCCTAAGACTGATGTACCCTGAAGGAAATGAGCAGGGGGAAATTCCCGCCTGCCACAAGAAGTGGAGGGACACAGACCCTACTTTGCAAAGGTTGAACACGATAGCCCCACAAAGCTACCAGAATGTTTGAAGCACCACAAGTAAAAACTTGAACCATGAATGCAACAAGGGGCAGAGGGACATAGACATCTCCCCAGAACACGATAGCCCCACAAAGCTACCAGGATGTTTGAAGCACCAAAGTAACGCTTGAACCATCAATGCGACAAGGGGCGGAGGGTTGTGGTACTTACTGTACACACTGAACTGAAGTATATGATCTCTCAACTGGGTATTCCAGGTAGCACAGCCAAAGAAGTTGTGGCCTGTACCGACAACCTAAGGTTAACAAGAAGCTATGGTAGATAGTAGCGCAAAAGCCCTAAGACTGATGTACCCTGAAGGAAATGAGCAGGGGGAAATTCCCGCCTGCCACAAGAAGTGGAGGGACACAGACCCTACTGTGCAAAGGTTGAACACGATAGCCCCACAAAGCTACCAGAATGTTTGAAGCACCACAAGTAACAACTTGAACCATGAATGCAACAAGGGGCGGAGGGACATAGACATCCCCCCAGAACACAATAGCCCCACAAAGCTATCAAAATGTTGGAAGCGCCACAAGTAACAACTTGAACCGTGAGTGCGGCAAGGGGCGGAGGGACCTAGACATCTCAGTGCATACTCCAAAGCCACGTCTCTAAGGGGCAGTCCTCCACTTGACTTCTGGTTGCTCTCCTATACTTACACTTTGCCATGGACTTGATTGGAACTCTCTGGAGCTGAAGGAATGGCTCCTGACCTGTTTGGACTAACTGAAACTAAGGACTGAACCCCTTGCTGCCAGGCAAAGGCGCACCTAAAGGTGTGATTAATTGCATGTTACATCTGAGGGACCAGTTTAGGCTAGGTGCTACAAAAAGGCCCTCGAGCCTAACTGTGTTCTGATCAGCTGCTTTTGGTCAGGTATCTACAGTACCTTACATGTTTGTAACCTGTGATGCTTGGTTTAAAATACCTTTGAAGTGATATTCCTTTTTCTAATCTAAAAGATCTCTCTGTGTGTGTTAGCGTAAGCGACTCTGTACACTCCGGCGGCATTAATTGAACTGAATTAGACAGGCGAACACAAACTATGAAGACAAGTGGACACGAAGGCCCCACAATGCCAACGTAGGGTTTGACGCTCCACCTGTATAGCTTGAATAACACATCTGTAAAAGGTAATTGCATTGCAGGAGGGGGCGGGATAGAAATCTATAAAATAAAATTAAAAAATAAAATAAAAAGACAGGTCAATTTTGCAGATTCGTGAATCACAAAACCGCAAAGGAAAAAGTCAAACATGATGTCATGTGAAAGCTGAGAACTGATTGAAGCTCACTGCAGGTGATGAGGAACTGCAAAGCCATGCTGGATGACCTCTCCGAAAAACCTAGAAAACCTCTGCAGATACATAGACCACTGCGTCGCAAATGGGCCCCTTAGCGAGGAAGAGGATGAAATTCCAGCAACACCTGGCAAGAAAACAAACACTCTCCCAGCTGGGTGAGATCGCCTCATTGATCTTCATTCTCATCACCCTTTCTTACCAGCTGGAGAATGGCTGAAACAAAGGACCCTAGAAAAACAAACAAAGGACCCTGGAAATGAAGGAACTATGACACATGCCTTTTGGAAACCAACCTGAACATAACCCTGGAAAGGTGCTTAAGGGGGAAGCCCCAACAAGGAAGGATCCTTCCCACCCTCCCAGTTGGGTGAGATCACCTTGTTGAGCTTCATTCGCATCACCGTATCTTACCAGCCAGCCAAGGTCTGCCACGAAGGACCCTGGAAAACAAACAAAGGACCCTGGTGCCAGCCAGAGAAGGGCTGCAACAAAGGACCCTGGAAAAAACAAAGGACCCTAGAAAGGTGAGGAACTATGAAGTAAGCCTTTTGGAAACCAATACTGGTCCAAGTCAATCTGTTCCTCGCTGGTTGCAACAAAATGTCTGGGCCAAACTGCCCTTCGCTGGCTGCAACAAAAGAACTATGAAGTAAGGCCTTTGAAACCAATACTGGTCCAAGCTTTCCATCGGTGGCTGCGGCATGACTGGGACACCCTTGAGTCCACGTACCGATAGGAATGCGGTATTGGTTCTACACAAGGCAGCAACCCTCTGATCCCCCCGTGGGGAGCAAGCAAACCAACCAAAATAGGCCAAGGGAATTAAACTGCCAGTAAGAGAAGGGGATTTGCGAGAATGTTCGGATCCATCCTGAAGAATCTTCTGTACAAGGCAGCAACCCTATGATCACCACGGGGGGAGGAGCCGCCTGCAAAGGGAATTAAACTGCCAGTAAGAGAAGGGGATTTGTGAGAATGTTCAGAGCCATCCCAAAGAATCTTCTGTACAAGGCAACAACCCTTTGATCACCACGTGGGGAGAAGCTGCCTGCAAACCCAACAGCTTTATCTCACAGCCGATCACCCCTTGCTGCCGCTGCTGTGCTAAGCTACCAGGAGGCAAAGGCTAGTGAGGAATGGAACCGAAGCCATGTAGGGGAGGCAGAGGAAACCCACCGGGGGAGAAGCTGGCTGCAGCCCACCTCCCACCCAGGCAAGTGCGGGGCCAAAAAACCTTCCCTTCTGGGAGTGCGCCCATTCCGTTGAAGTCCGGGAACTGTGCTCCAGTGTGCTCCCCCTCCATTACACCCCTGCCCCGCTCCCCCCCTGCTAGGGCTGGGGAATTCAAAAAAGAAAGAGCACGCCACCGCAGATTCCCCTGCTGGGGAATTTAAATGGTGACAGTGCGCTGCCGCCCACACACCTGCTCTGCTGGCGGGAAATTAGATAGAAAAAGTGCACCGCCATGCAAAAAAACCCACGGCTGCCCCCTCCCCATCCTGCAGAGGCCTCCCCCAGCAGGGGCAGATGGGCATGGGCCAGCATAGGGGCGCAAAATGAGCTCACCCCTCTCCCCCTCCTATGGGCGCTACCCCCCAGGCCCACCGACACTCACCATGAGCCTGAAGTCCCTGCCTGGAGCTTTAGGAGAGAGCCCGGTGGCGGAGAAACCCATTCCCCTTCCCTGCCTGCATGGCCCGGGGGATTCTGCAAGGGCCCTGGGGACTGTAGGGGAAAGTGCACACCCCGGTACTGGAGTGAACCGCTCCTTGTGGGAGCCACCTCCCCCCAACCCCAGCCGCGGAAGGGCTTTAAAGCTTGTCAGAGACCCAAGCGGCGGCGCTTTGGGCTGGCTCCACTTCCCACCCACGTGGAGTGGAATGGAGTCCCCGGTGTGTGGTAACTCAGGAATCCAGGTGGCTGTGCCTCGCCCTCTCGCCCCTAGACCCAGGCGGATTGAGAACCAAGGGTACTCACCAATGCCTCCGCAAAGGGCAACGTGGGCAGCCGGCAGGTCCAGGTAAATATACCTGGCTATGAC
>QEPC01006427.1:721906-733830 GCA_003113815.1 Sphenodon punctatus
ACACTGAAATCCGGTACCGGGGGCCGGATTACCGGGCCGAATCCGATAATGCCGGTACGCCCGATACCGGCATTATCGGATACCGGTAGATCCGGAATTCCCATCCCTACTGGCTGGGTTCACGACCTGTCTGGAGGAGAGGGGCCCTGCCCTGGCTGTTTCCTTCTGCTGCATCCATGGGGCCTGTGGCTACCAGCAGTCGCGTGGGGTGGCGTATTACCGCATGTTGGTGCTTGGGCACCTGCCATGGCCCCCTGTTGCTGACTATAACTTGTCGGGGCCCACCGGGCTGGAGCTGGTAGTGCTGGCCGCTGTGTGGACCCGTATTGATGTTCAGGTGGGGCTCACCATGCCGGATCCATTTGAGGCCTACTACCTCGTTGCCCACCACATGCCGGGGCTGGACTACCACCGGGGCATGCTGCAGTGGCCCCACTATGTGCATCTGGTGGGCCAACCGGTCCCAGCCCCCTTCGTGACCCCCTGCAGCTGGCTGTGAGGCTCCCTATGTCTTGGGTGTGATGGATGACAGCCCCACTGTGTGCTCAGGGCACTGACCACTCACTCCATGCCAATCCGGCCTCATGGCTGTTCTGGCTGGGTCACTTGCCTCCGTTCTGCTCACCTGTGTCGCTGTGCCCCCTCCATGGGCACCCCCTGTCCTTTGCTGCCTGTGGTGTTCCTCTCCATGCCCGGCCCCCTCTTTGGCTGGTTCCTGCTACCTGACACCGCTACCCGCTCTCCCCGTGGTGTCTTCCTCCCTTGCCTGGCCACCTGCATGCCTCTGTCCATGCCCTGCACACACACCCCTGCCCCCTGGGTGCCTCCGTGACTGTGCGGGACTTGGGGCCACTGAACAGCACCTCCCAGACTCCTCCGGGGGGAGGGGGGAGCTGCATGTGCTGCCCACAGGATCCAACTCACCTCCATCCCCAGCCATGCTTCTGCATCAGCGAGAGGGATCCTTGCTGTATGGACCTGCCTCGGACTGCTCCGGTGCCTTCCCTGGCTTGGTTGCCCTCCCCCTGTGACCCTGCTCCTTCCCAATGGGGACCCCGTGACTTATTATTATTATTATTAGTAGTAGTAGTAGTTTTTTTATAGGCTTTTATATAGCACCAGCAATGTACCTGGTGCTTTACAGAGATAAGATAGATGTGGTCCCTGCCCGAGGGCTTATGATCTAAAGTCAGGGGGAGGGGAGACAGGGAAGGGGGAACTGAGAGAGGGACACGGGATGCAACATTCATGAGGATGCTGTTGGGTGGCCCATACTCCCTGTGCTGTCAGTGGGGTTCTGGGTGCCTTGCCCCGTGTCCTGGACTGTTGCTGGCCCGCTCCCCTCCACATCCTTGACCCGGGGCTCCCCCCTCCCCATGTCCATGGTGCTGTGTGTGTAAGTTGACCTTCCTAGTGTGCGTCCCCCTTCCTTCCTGTCCCGTTTGGGTGTGTTTGCACCCGGGCATGCGTGTGTGCTTTGTGTTCTGCAGTGTCCTCGGCTTCCCTGTAGCATGTTCAGCCGCAGCCGCTCCTCTCCCCCCTCTCCTTCCCATTTCCCTTGTGTGGGCGTTGCCTTTTGACGCTTATGGCTTTCTTTGCCCTCAGTTGGCCATGTCTGCCTCCTGCCCCACCCCAGTGTCCTCTGGGTGTTCTGACCGAGGTCCGGCATCGGCGTAACATCTGTTGCGCTGTCCCAGGCTGTGGTCCATCCATCCATTTCCTTGCCATGGTCCTGCTCCCGTCACATCTGTTAGGGGCTTTCCTGGACCACAGGGGGGCGGTTGGCATTGGGAATCCACTGTGGTGACCCAGGAGCAAGTAACGTCTGAAATTACCCAACATCTAACACAGAGAGATATCATTATTGCTCCCATTGGAGTTTTAATTGGTGTGTTAAGCCTGGAGTAAATATTACTGTATTAATGTCAGGCTTGGAATAAATATCATTGTATAATTGAGAAGTCATTATGTATGATTGTTGTTGATTTTTCCAGTAGGCTTTCCCTTGGTTTATCCCCTTGTTTTTGTATTGTTTAGGTTGTGGGGGGGATTTTTTTGTCCTTGGGGTGTTATAGTGGCTGATCTTGTCTCCTAAAACCACCCAGAAACACAGAGCGCATGGATTTCAGTGACAGCCCTTCCCCCTCTAAAGACGTGGGGTGTCTGGGCTGTGGCTTTAATGGAGTGCCCGATTGGAGGCGCATGGCTGGGGCCAAAGCGCTGGAGTTTGCCTGGGCTGGTCCCAGGTGCAGGAAGAGGGCCGAGGTTTATCCTGGAGACAGGGACAGGAGGCTGGCTACAGGTGGGATGGAATTGCTTCTTTTAGCACTTCTCCCTCTGATGTTTTCAACCCCACTAAGGAATGAGGGGTAAGTGGGTGCTCTGGGCTGATACAGTGGACGCTCTGCAGGAGGGGGGCAGGGAGATGGTGGTGTCCTGTGCGGAGCAGCCCTGTTGGGCAGAGTGGCAAGTGTAGTCCTCTTGGGAGGACTTTTAAGAGTGAGTCTCAGCCCAAGGAAGAAAATCCTACGGGGGAGCAGGGCAGGAGGGAACATACACAAAGGGGGGGGGGACAATAAGGGGAGAGAGTACGAGAAGAGCCTCTGTAAATAGCTTCCACAGTGGAAGCCGTGCACAGGAGGAGTGCTTTATAATGAGCAGCTTTACTGGGGATACAGAATATGGAACCTAGTACAGGGGGGTTCTGCAGAGTGGGCAGCATTGTGCAAGAAAGGGAGCCTTTTCCAAGGTGAAGTAAAGTGCGGGAGTCCTGTAGAGAAAGAGAGCTGCAAAATAATGGCCATAATTGTGCTGGCAGAGAGCCCTGGACAGAAGAGAACTGAGTGAGGGAACTTTGTACTGGGGGAGAGCTGCAGGATGGGCAGCATTATGCCAGGTGGAGAGTCCTGTCCATGGGTACAGCAGAGTTAGGGAGTCCTGTACAAGGAGTGAACTAGCCAGGGGGTCCTGTACAGGAGGATGTCCTTATAGAAAGCAGAATGACCAGTGTTGTACAAGGAAAAGAGCTCTGACAGTGGGGAGTAGAGTGGAAGACTCGTGTATAAGCCATGAGCTAGAGAGATCATGAAGAGCAGTTTTTGGAAAACCGGAACAACGTTCTTGTATTCTTAGTAAAGCAGGGAGCTACCAGTGAAAATCCAGCTTCGGCTTGTTTGCTATTTGAAGGAAGTTCAAGTAAACTTCTAAACTGAAGGGAGTAGCTCTTCCACCGTAGCCTCCTGTAAGCCCTGCTCCCATAGTGGTTATGCTGCTCAGCATTCTACTGCACAAGCAGGACAAATTTTCTCCATTGCACTGTATTAAAAAAAATAAACGTGGATATTCCATAATCAAAAAACCTCCAGTTTACAAGAAGAGTTATGGCTCTTGCAAATTCAATCATGTACTAAAAAGCATGGAATTTGCAAGTTAAGGCTCCCGCCCTTCCATGCCATGTTAGCAGTAAAGTAAAGAGTAAGACATAATGACAGGGAAAAATACAAAGAGTGTGCAGGATTATGTAAGTGGGTAGAATGACAGGAGGAATTAAAAATAGTTACAATAACAAGGTTCTGAGTTATTCAGAAATAAGTGATTCAGAAGGCTGATGGGATACCAGGGGGAGCAGTCCTATCATTTTACCCACTTACCATAGCTGACTCCATATCCTTTGACTCTCAATAGCCTCCCTCCCTGGTATTCCATTTCCTCTCCTTTTTTTTTGGGTCATTCCACACACACACTTCTGTTCCATATGACATATACAGGCAAACATTGTATTTCCCAGGACTTTTGAGTTCTCTGTGAGGGGAGTGGGGGGCTACAGGGTTAGAGGGGCAACTTAGACCCAGGACTCCTGGGTTGTCTGTTACAAGAGAGCAGGGAAGAGGGAACAGGCTTGGAACCAGGACTATTGAGTTGCCTGTGAAGGGAGTGCAGCTTACTGGATTAGAGTGGGGTGGAGAGGCTGGAAGCCAGGAGTCCTGAGTTCTTTGTTACAGGGCTGGGACCAAGTAGATGAGAGGGGGAGAAGGGGTGGGAGCCAGAACTCCTAAATTCTCTCTTTCTTAAAAAGGAAACGGAGGGGGTGAGGGGCCAACTCTAGGGATGGGCGAACAGAACGGAGTTTGGAAATTCGGTTCAGTTTGAAATTCGAGTTTGGTTCGGAAGTTCAGTTCGGTCGACTGAACAGACCAAGTTTGGTCGAATTCCGAACTTCTGAACCAAGTTCGGCCATTCAAAACCAGGTTTTTTGCTGTGTGTGTTGCCACTAGGGATGGACAGAATGGAGTTCAGAAATTCGGTTCGGTTCGAAATTCGAGTTCGGTTCAGAAGTTCGGTTCAGTCGACCAAACAGACCAAGTTTGGTCCAAACTCCGAACTTCCGAACCACATTCGCCCATCCCTAGCCAACTCACGCCCTCCTGTCCCCAGGTTCAGTGTTGCCCCCAACCTGCAAAGACGAAGAGGATTGGAACTGAAAGATGAAGGCAAAGTGTGGGTGCATGGAGCCTAAGTTGTAAGTGAGCACAATATGTGAGATTGTACAATGTCTTTACTGCTAACATGGCATGGAAGTTAAGGCTGCCCTGAGGGCAGGAGGGGTGGGATATAAATTTTAAATAAATAAATAAGGTGGGAGCCTTAACTTGCAATTTCCATGTTTTAGTGCATGATTGAATTTGCAAGAGCCTTAACTCTTCTTGTAAACCGGAGGGTTTTTTTATTTATGGAATTATTATTAATATTTATAATTTATTAAAGCATTCATATAGCACCAGTAATGTACCTGGCAGTGAATAATCAATTGGAGGCAGGTCACTCTCCAAAGGAGTTTATAGTCTAGGAAAGACAAGGGTTTAGAAGCAGGATTATTACAAATCCAGGCCTGTCCAGTAGACTCCGGTTTTTGGGTGGGAAACAGATGGTGAGTGGGCACTACATGATGTTATCTGAACCACTGGCAATCCAGGAAGGTGGGTCTGGTAAGACCTGGTAGTTCACGTGGAGTTGATTTTTTTCCTCCTTATTTTAGTCTGTTAGCTTGCATTAAAAGACTACTACACATACACTAATTGTGTTCTTAGTATTATTTTTCTATGTAAGCACTTGCTGTAGTTGTGAGACAATGGGTGTTTTCAGAAGAGATGCTACCCCGCATGGGCCACAGATCTGACTGCCCGTCTGGAGGCAGAGGAGGTGGATGTGCACTCCTGCAAGCCACAGAGCACCCATTCTCAGCCACTCACAGAACCAGGCTGGGAAATGAGTAGTGAGCTGTGCAGGGCAAACCAAATGTGCAGTGGCTGCCTCCGTACCCACGGTAGCCATGCTGGGACCTGCCCATTTGTTTTGTTCCCCACACCCGCCACATGTGTGGGTGTTCCGTGGCAGAGCCACGGACCTCCTGGTCAACTTGTTCGTCTGAAAGCACCCAGTGTTCTATGACTGCAGTGCATAGGGAGCAAGTGAATGTGGGTGGACTCAGTCTGCAAACTGTCCAGTCTCCAAATTACTTTGCAGTGCAAATCTCATTAAAGTGAATGAGGCTTGCACTGTCTGAATGCTTTGAGATTAAGAACAACAGTCATTTGTAGGAGAAAATGTACTTCTCTTGACAGTTTTTGTGTAAGTACGTTGCGCAAAAGTTTAAGTCTTCCTGAGCTCATCTCTGCTGTAAACTCTTTAAAGCAAAGGCTTGTTCTTGACTTGTATGAACTTTATTTTGTGTTGCTGTATTTGAGTGACCATTGCCAAAATTGTATTGAGAAACTGTGAGTCCTGTTAATGTAGTTATTGTAGTTTGAAATCCCCACTGTAAGTTCCATTATTATTTCCTCACAATATGATTTTATTTTAATCCGTTTCGGATCCCGGTCAGGAATCAAGCCGTCCGTCCTTTAGATGTGCCGGCCTGATTCTCACCAGGGATCGGGGAGGGGTGGGGATGCACAGCGCAACGTGCGGCCACACAGCCTGCCCCCCCCCCCCGCCCCGCGCTCCCTCTGCTGCCCGCTCTCCGGGAGACGGGCGGGTGCAGTGGCCAATCCTGCTGCTGCGCCCGATCCCATCACGTGGTTGGGACCACGATCCAGCCAGGCTGAAGGTAACAGACGTTACCTTTGGCCCATCCTGGATCGTGGCCAATCTGATCATGGAATCCCACCATGATTCTGGGTCTGGAATCGTGGTCAATCTGATTCCCGCCAGTGATTCACTGGGGTGAACATCTGGAAGGAAGCAGAACAGATGTAACGGGACCAACGGCTACCACAGGGGATTCACTGTGGTTGACCGTGGTATCGTTATGTCTGAAATTACCCATTGCTGAAACTATGGTGGCTTTTGGTCCTGTTTTATAAAGGACAGTCCTATTTTTTAAGGGTTTGTCCGTTGTCTTTTATTTATGTGTTTTTGTGCACGCTGCTGACCCTGCCATTTTCACCCAACTGGAAGTCATGATCTCATGACTTCCAGGTGGGAACAGTGGTATCGCCCAGCACATCACCACTTTTTTGATTTGCATAACCCCATCTAAACAAGCACCCATTGCTGGGATTTTGCCAGTACTGTTGCATCCCCTTTACCACCCCTCGTCCAGCACTTGTTGGTCAGCCCTGGCTGGGGGAAGGAACCCTGACCCAGCTGTGCTCTTCCTCCCCCCATGTCCTGTATTCTCTCCCCCCACGTCTTGTATTCTGGGGATGTGTCAGTGGCCACCCTAGCTGCAACTCATTCATGAGGCAAATGGCTGCATATGTGCCATGCTAAACATTTGATAGAACATGAAGTTATATGATGTCCATATATGTCATACCAAATATGAATTTGTCAGTAGGAACTAGTGATGAGTGATGATGATCCTGTTTATTAGTAACCAGGCTTATTTTATCACTGGACATTTATTAATACAGTTGGTAGGTAAGCATGTTTTTGAAGGGAGCTTGAAGTCTTCCAGTCTACATTGTGTATTGCTTAGTGCTTCAAAGTTATAATGATTATTTCCCTTTATACCTTTAACCACCTGGAATATGAGCTTTCAAATATTATTTTTAAATAGATGGAACTCTCTTTATAGGTAGTTTCCATCTTCCTCAGGCAGATACATTTGGTAAATGGTGCAAAGGACAGGTGGACATGTTTAATACTAGGTAGCTGAGTCAGTCTGAAAAAGCATAAAATATGCAAGCTATTGGGCCACACAAGGTGTGTGCCCTGAAAGCTTGCATATTCACCAACAGTGCTTGGCCCAATAAAAGGTATTGGGTAATTTCAGACATTATGATACCATGGTCAACCACAGTGAACCCCCTGTGGTGGCCGCAGTACCGTAACGTCTGTAGTGCGTTCTGCCAGAAGTTCACCACGGTGAACCTCTGGCGGGAAACACATTGACCATGGTTCTGGACCTTCAGTCGCCCGGAGGTCCAGAACCATGGTTAGCTGGACCACGGTCCAGAATCGGCAGAAAATAACGTCTGTTACCTCTGCCGATTTCAGACCATGGCCCAGACCCCCAAAGGGCGGGCGGCCAGGGGAGCGCAGGGGGGGCGGGGCCGTGCAGCCGCATGTCACACTGCGCAGTCCCGCCCCCTCCCCGATCCCCTGTAGGAATCAGCCGGCCTGTCTAAAGGACGGCCGGACTGATTCCTCACCAGGATCCGTTTCGGATCCCGGTGCGTGGTTGGACTTGGTGATTGCATGTCTGAAATTACCCAGAGTCTAAACTATTTTGCTGCAATCTCTTACATTTGGGACCAACATGGCAACCACATTCTCTCTCTACAAAGCAGTGTATCACTGAACAGCCTATGATAATGATCACCTCCTAACTTAGGCCCCCCTTTTTACTCACTTCCCCAACAAATGTAGCGCCAAATCACAAAGAAATAGAATGGCAGAGTTGCTCACCTGTGAGATGAGTAGTTTTATCACCAATGTTTAAAGTTTTTCAGATTGTTGCTGTCTCCTTTCCTTGTTATCCTTTACTCTTAAAAATATTGGGCCTATTCACCACCTTGTAAGTCTAGTTCCTGATCCTGCAAGCTTGTCGTGTATGTGAAGACTGGGACTGTAGTTGCTCTAGGAGTTTGAAAACCCAAACCGTTGCTAGTACCAGTTGATGAGGTTGTACTCTGGGTCTGAAAAGTAGCCTCTTGAGGCTGATCCTCAAAGCTCTGCATTGTACCATTGAAATAAATGAGAGGTTGTGCCAGTGGAGCAGTGTGAGAATTGTGGCCTGTGTACTACTGATAATTGTATGCGACCACACATTATACACATGACTTAAACCAGACTACTCATGACTAGTACTCAGGGTAGTGAAATTAAGTGTATAAGTTTTTTTCAGGAACAGAATTCAGCAGTAACACAGGGAGAAATCCTAACTATTCGAAGCAAAGCTCCTGTTGACTTCAGTGGTGCTGGGATTCCAGCCATACAGCTGCATCCCCAAAGCATGCTGCCAGTGCACGTCCCATTCTCTTCAATGGGGTTTATACCCAGGGAGCCCTTTGAGGATTACTTCTGAGTAGAGTTATACAGATCTATGTAAGAGAAGAATCATCCTTGTATCGTTACTTAGGTGCCTGTTACTCCTGATACGCATTACTGTTGCCTTGTAAGTTGTTTTTCTGTCACTACTATATTGGCTATAAGCCTCTCTGCTGCTTATGAGTGGGCAACGGCTTAACCGAGCAAGTTCCTTTATAAGTGCAAGTCATTTCCTCTCTTGGCTGGAGATCTCAATCCTCATCTAGCCAGACAGAATTAAACTTCCTCGACACAGCCTTTTAGTGTCATTCAAAATAGTGACACCTGATTCCCCTTGATTGATAAGAGAAGTTTTTCCTTAGTGGGTATCTCAAACATAGGAGGCAGGAATCCTTTGTATGTGTCAGAGGTGATATGCAGGGATGCATGAAGAGAACGAGCTCTCTACCTCTTCCGTTGCTATGTGCCATTAACTTGTCAACTTCCATTCTGCTCACTCCATAGGGTTTAAGAGGCAAAACAGAGAAGAGAGGTGCAGTCAAAAAACAGAATGGGTTAGGGGAGGGAAGGAACAAAATAAGGCTTAGAGGAGATGCCGATATGAGATGGAAAAAAGGAATACAGTGTCTGCTTTGCTTTATTTCCCCCACCCAGGTATATCTGACTGCATGGAATTAGGGGTGGATTCCCCACCCCCCAGTTTTCATTTTTTCACTGGTATTTGCAATTCTCCCCATGCCCGTATTTGGAAGTTAGCATTTTGTTTATTCTCTTTTTATTAAATAAGACAAAAAAGAAAATCCCACTGGACACCTGCTCCTAAATCAAAATGCTAGTGTTTATCTTGCATTGCCCCAGTGTCTATGGTCCAGCTGCTACTTTTTAGTCCTCTTGAAATTCCTTTTCTATTCCAAACCTTTCTTTTCCAAACCTATTTCAATTCATTTTGAGACAAAAATATCATTAATTGTCTGTACTATTTCAGATCTGCAGAACTTAAAATGCAGTCAGCTTTATTTAGTCATGAACCAGGTCCCCATTGTGCTATGCAGCATGCATACATAACAAAATATATGTGTCAAAGAGGTAACAGTCTAAAGCCCTTTTTAAATGGGCCATGGCACAGGGCATGGTCTGTGGGTGTGCTGCTGTAGGGGTGGTGTGGGGGGAGGGGGAGGGGACCACCCATCCCCCCCACATCCCCACGCATGGAGCAACCTGCATTGTTGCCAGTTGCTCTGTGGATGGGGATGCATGGATCATGGGAGCACACCCCCGCACAGTTACACGGGATGCTCCCCCGTATGGACGATGAGTGGCCATGCAGGGGAGCATCTCATGTAAAAAAGACCAAAGAGATAAGAGGTAACAGCTGGCTGCTGGGATGGGCGTACGATGCAAGAGTGAAATAATATTGGCCAATGGGATGGGCAGACGTCTCTGGGTACCAGCTGCCTAACAATGCTTCATGATTACTGTTCTTTTTCTTTCTCAGCAAGGTCCAGGAATAGGAATGCACTTGGCAGAAAGGTGAGCTTTGGGGGAAATATAGCTCTGACCTTTTACTTCAGAGACTGTTGCTTATAAAGTTTAGCAAGTCCATAGAAGCATAATCTTCAAACTGTTTAGTGAGTCTCATTGAGATGAATGGGACTGACACTAAACAACTTGAAGGTTGTGCTGCTCATCTCTGCAATTCTTAAGGTTTCATTTGACTGCCCTTTATTGTTCCAACCTCATGGTCTGTCATTCTTCTTTTGTGTACTATAGGCCGTAATCCCACAATACATAATGTGCAGTGTTGCAAGGATGTCATCCATCACTTCCTTGTGACAGCTCCCCATACCAGGACTCAGTTTTCCCAAAGTCAGGTTCGGCATGAATTTTTCTTTAAAACTTCACTGTGACCTGTTTTTTAAATGTCACCAACAGACACCTACCAAAGTAACGGTTGTCATCCCAACATAGTCCATTAGAGATATTCTTCTGGATCCAGGCTCTAGGACAATTTAGTAGGGCGGATGAACCCCGTCCCTGCTCCAGGCATGGCACGGTCCCTTTAAGCATCTCCGCGTCATGGTGGTGAGCAGCAGAGGAGGCGGAGATACAGCGGACAGGATGCTGGAGGTGGCTGCAGCATTTCTCCTGGGCGCCCATCGTTGCCAGAAGTTCTGGACAGGAGAAAGCAGCAGGAGGCTGAGCAGCGCAGAATACATCAGGTGCACAGGGATGCCAAACCAGGGAGCTAGGAGAGCAGGGCAGCGCAACAGAAAAAGGCAAGCCACTGGAGAGTCGTGAGTAGGCGCTGAGTGCCAGGGAACCTGGTGGGCAGGACATTATTGAGAGCTCAGAGGGGGCTAGAAAGCACCAAGGACTTGTGGTACTTTGAACTATATAAGACACTGGGGGTGCACTGTGTAAATAAAAGAGCACTTGGTAAATAAGGTGCCCAGGTTTGTCATGGCGGACAAACTTCCCTGAAAAGAAGGAGAGTTTGAGGTCTCTGTTGGAACAGCTGTTCAAGGGTGAAATTGGGGTGCTGGGGCCCAAGGTGCAAGCGGTTTGCTACAGACAACCTGTCAGATCTGCTCATCCAGGCTAAGGCCTCTTGGATTCCACCCAGGTCATCTTAGTGAGTAATATCATACAAAGTGGGATTTGCACTATCATACAAAGGGTAATTTCAGACAAGACGGGGCGGCATTCGCCCTGTTCCGGAATCACCCTTCTGATTCCCCACCAGAATCAGCCCGTCACGTCCAACAGACATGCTGGCTGATCCCGGCGGGGAATCGAGGAGGGGGCGGGGCCGCGCGGTGCAACATGCAGCCACACGGCCCCTCCCCCCCCACACTCCCCTGCCACCCGCCCTCTGGGGAGACGGGCGGGTGCCGCGGCCAATGCCGCCACAGCCAATGCCGCCGCAGCGTCTGCCTGAATTGACCACGGCCCGGAATCCCTCCAGGGATTCCAGGCCGTGGTTGCCATCCAGACGAGATGGGCCCCTTCATTGCGGCGGGGAATCGCATTCACCACGCGATCGGTGCTGGCCCCGCTGGTTCAGCCGATCGCGTGGTGAATCTGATTCCCCACCGCGATTGACCATGGTAAACATCGGGGGAAACTTCCGGTTTCCCAACAGACGTTACGGGACCATTCCCCACCACAGGGTATTGACTGTGGTTGAGCGTGATCTCGTAACGTCTGAAAATACCCAAAGTGTGATTTGCACTAAGATAACCTCCAGTGAGCCAGTGCTACAAATTTTTATTTTCAGGCAGCGGTAGCTGCCTGAATACTTAAATGTACAGCCACTCTTCATTATAAACAGGCGACTGCTGAAGCCCCAATTTTGCAAAAACCGCTTGACCTACGTTTCTGAAAATTTCATCATGGCTGTAAATTGTGAGGACCATCATATCCACAAAGTT
>QEPC01006427.1:734245-782033 GCA_003113815.1 Sphenodon punctatus
AATTATGAAAATAAAATAGTTTCATAATTATAAAATGTGCAAGTTTAGTTATTGAAAAAAATGAAGTATGTATGGTAAGGAACGTAGTACATATATATTACATGTATGTTGACGATAAAATATTAAATATTGCTCTAAGCGTGAATTAATTTCTATGTTTTTTGGAGTTTATGTTTTGTTGCAATGTATGAAGTGGAAGGTGTTTTGAATTGTAATTGTACTGAATTTTGTTTTTGTGTGTATTTTAAGAAAACTCTTGTACATTTAAGTGTCTTTTTAAACTGTTAAGTTTTTTGTTTTAGTGATACACATAATGTTATACAATGGAAAGCATAGCCCCACTGAAGTCAGTGAGATTAACAGTACATAAAATGAAGCACAAGTATAAATCAAGATCAATGCCTTACTCCTGTACATTTATGTTGGTGAGCCACATGACATGCTGATGGAACTATTCACAACCTAGGAACATACAAAGTGCCACACTGGGTCAAACCAATGGTCCATCAAGCCCAGCATCCTGTCTCCAACAGTGACCATTCTTGATCCCTTTGGAGAAGTATCCAACATGACATAATGGAGTGATCCCCCTGTTGTTCACTCTCAGCTCCTGACAGTCTGAGGTAACATCCCCCAGCTTAAGCCTACTTGGCGAATAAACATTTATGGACCTATCCTCCAAGAACTTATCTAATCCTTTTTTAAACCCAGTTATACTACTGACCTGATCACATCCTCGGGTAACAAATTCCAAAAGTTAATTGTGCATTGTATGAAAAAAATACTTTGTTTGAAATCTGCAGCCAGTTAATTTCATGGCGTGTCCCCTAGTTCTAGTGCTATTTGAGAGGGTAAGCAACAACTTCCTTTTTACATGTTCCAGTCCTGATTTTATAAACCTCTATCATATTGTAGAGATTGTCTCTCAGTGCCTCCTCAGTCGTCTCTTCTCCAAGCTGAAGAACCCTAACCTATCAAGCTCTCCTCATATGGCAGCTGTTCCATACCCTTGATCATTTTTGTTGCCCTTTTCTGTACCTTTTCCAGTTCTAGTATATCTATTTTGATATGGAAGAACCAGAACTGCACACAGTACAAGGTGTTGTCACACAAGTGAGTTATATAGTGGCATTATGATATTCTGCTTTGTTCTCTATCCCTTTCCAAAGAATTTCTAACGTTCTGTTTGCCTTTTTGACCACTGCTGCACACTGAGCTGAAGTGATGTATTGTCCACCATGACTCCAAGATCCTTTCCCTGAGTTTTAACCCCTAATTTAGAGTCCAGCATTGCTTAGGTATAGTTTGGGTGGGTTTTTTCTATGTGTATCACTTTGCTCTTGTCAACATTGAATTATAGTTCACCATTTAGTTGCCCTGCAATCTTGTAAACAATTACTCTGCAGTATTTCCATTGAAGATAATGGGATTACTCCAGAGTAGGTGATTTCACAACTGCTGCCACACTGTGTAATGTAGCATTGAGGCTGTGGTAGCTGTTGGTAGAACTGGGGGAACAATATGTTCACTGTGTTTTGCCCATTGGTTGCAATGGGGAAAACCTAGTGAACACAGGTTCCTGAATGTATCTCATTGCCCACAGGTAACCCCCCTCCCATACCCAATTCCTTTCATACAAATGTGAATTGCAGAGTGGAGACAAGGATCTAACCTATTTCCCTTCCTTCATGAGAGGGGGAACTTCAGCCACATTGCTGCTGCTATCTCCATGGGTGTGAATATCAGTAAGTGCAGCCACATGAAAATAAATTCCGTCATTCTTAACTTTTATTTTTCTATTTATTTCTGCTGATTTCTGGTGGGGCTTAATCCCACCTGCCTCTGACCAGTTGCATCAGTACTGCAGAATCTTTACAAGACTGGGCCCTTGAATTGTAAATGTTTTGCTGGAGGGATCATGTTTCTTTGGGTAATTTCAGATGTGACGAGATCACAGTCAACCACCCTGAATCACAGTGGATTCAGGGTGGTGGCTGTGATCCTGTGCACGTCTGAGCCCCGCCAGATGTTCACCACAGTGATTCTCTGGCAAGCTAGCCACGGTTCTGAGGATGGTGCTGGCTCCATCCCCAGAACCGTGGTTAGTTTGACACGATACAGGATGGGCCAAAAGTAACGTGTTACCTTGACCCATCACGGATTGTGGCCCCGACCGCGGTACGGGATCAGGCGCAGTGGCCACATTGGCTGCTGCGCCCGCCTGTGTTACCGAGGGTGGGCGGGGGAGCATGGGGGTGGGGCTGTGCGGCCACACGTTACACCACACGGCCCCGCCCCCTCCGAGATTGCCCAGCGTGATGGAAGCTGGCATGTCTAAAGGACGGCCGGTTTCATCACTGACGGATCCTGGTCCAGGGTTCAGTGTGTTGGGCCGCCAGGCCCAGCACGTCTGAAATTACCCTTTGTGTATTTGTGCAACTTTTATACTGAGGCCAAGGCCCTGATGAAGCTTCTGTTGCTGCTGCAACATAGAAATTAAAAAATAAGGTGACAAGACAGTATTAAAAAAGAACTATTTTGTTAGTTTTTGAAACACTTCAGATTTATTGTACATTAAATTTAACACTAACTTCAGTTGAGAGAAACTGGATTCATGAGTCGTGTAAAATAAAAGTGTTCTAAATGAAATTTATTCAGACAAAATAACTGTTTTTAATGCTGAAATTCTTGTGCACAAAATTCTGTTTGCACTAAAAGCTTATCCTGACAAACTATTATTAATGAATAAGACCTATTATCAAAAAGTGTGTGTGTCGAGCCCCTACTGCATTGCCCTGGCTTAGCAGTATGCTTTCACTCTGACAAAAATATTAGCTAGCCCTACTGAGTACAAACTACAATAGCGTCTCTCATGCTTATTACACAGCTTCTCCTTTTTCCTTGTTAAAAAGAAAACAAAACACAGTGTCAAACAGAACATTATGCTGAACATTACAAAATGTGTGTAGACTTCAACTGATTTCATGTCAACCCAAAAGCAATCCATGCGCAAATTTTCTTTTCAGCAGCAGCAAGAAAGGGAAAAACATTGACCACGCTGTTGTGCTGCCATGGCAAGAATTACAAGGTTGCAGCGTCGGCTACCAGTTTCCAATGCGGTGGTGGCAGAGAAGCACGTGACCAGCCGCTTACTTTGTCTCAGAGGTGCCCTCTTGCAATTCCCGCATGTATGAATCAATGATATGTGGAGGCACCCCATCCATTAATAGTCTGAAGAATGAAACCCCACCTGTAAAGAAGTAACAAGACATGCAATAGTTACAGCTAACCCAGAAAAATGAAGATTTCAAAAAATTTCTGATTATCTATGAAAAACCAGAATCTTGTTGCTGTGGACTCTTTTTGGAACTAAATAAATGGCAAGTTCCATTTGTAAGTTGTCCTGCAGCAGAATAATTGCCCGGTGTCTGTCAGACAAAATGTATCTAGGCGTAATGGGCAGCTCCAGCAGGGTTTGGCCAGAGACTTTAAACAGACGTCATTTTACTTAGAAACATAAGAGTATAATTTTCCCAAAAATAAAAGGAACTACTTTTATTTATACTTGCACAGTGCCCACCACGGAGCCCTGATCTCTAATGGGGTCTCTTGGCATTACTGTTATAAAAGATGATAAATATGAAGAAAATAAAATTTCTATCAGCCCACATTTGAATGTTTAAATCTAGGGAGATTTGCGTAGGAAAAAAATTGACATACCTTTTAATTTAATTGAAATACATAGGATTAGGAAAGGAAAAGAGGAATTGGGATCCTCTTCCTGCTGCCTCCCCCCTCTCCATCCATATGGAGAATTGGCATATGTGATAAAGCAGCAGTGTTGCACTGCTGTATTTTTCAGTAAGTTTATGTGATGCAAAAACAATTGCTGATACCACTCACTTACCTTCTTAGGCTTTTCTGAACCGCTCTGAAAGTTTAAAACTCACATACATTTTCAAAGTGAACCTACCAAAATGTCTCCAGCTAATAAAATTAAGTGAAATTCAGCCTCCCCTTAAGTTAATGACAATGTTGTCATTGACTTCAGTGGAGCCAGAATTTCACCTTTTGTATTTTATACACCTAGGTGAAACTGACTTATCTGGTACTTATATATTAAACTTCTTCCATATTGCAGAATAGTCTGATATAATCACCCAGCTAAAGCCAAATTACTCAATTGTGTCTCAAAGTAATACAGCTTTATCAATGGCCCTTTTCACACAGACACTGTGTTGCAGGGCACCCACAGAGCACACCTGCAGCCCTGCAATGTGTATAATAAAATGTAACACCCATTTTATCAGTTAGTGTCTGTGTGAAAAGGACCAATGAAGACACTACTCACTCTTTCAGAGCTATGCTCTCCCATTCTTCAGTAAATGCAGAATACAGACAAAAATGGCATGCTTTTTAGCATTCTATAACAATAGTAGCAGTGCAAAATAATTAATTTTAAAAGAAAATTAAATGATGTGCTGGTATAAATAGTGTCATTTATATAAAAGTTTGATGAGATTCAGAATGCTCTTATTTTCTTGTATTGTTATTGGTGTTAAATCATGAACTTAACTCATGCTCTGTTACATTCAGTTGAAGAATTTGCACCATTAGAACGTAAAGGGATGTACCTTTAAAAGGAATTGCGACAGCAAGCAATTACTGAAAGGTCAGATATTAGTTCTTAGTTTAAGGACACTATAATAAATTAAATCTATAGTTATTGATATTTTAAATCATTTTCATTAAATGACATAATGAAAATTATGCCATACTCAGCAGGCTTTGTATGACGTTAAAACAGACATAAGCTTCATATGCAAGGACCATATGAAAGCTTACCTTAGATGACAATATACATTCAAAAATCCTTACTGTGTAACTAAGGGAGAGAGAGAAAGAGACGTTGTAAGCATTTAATTGCTAACACCAAAGTAGAAAACTTGAGTGAAATTATGTTCACAACTATGATAAGATGATGTTTTAATCCTTAGTCATGTAAAATATGTAGAAAATAGAAGCACATGGAAAGTAAAAAGGAAGGGATCCAGTTCCACTTCAAAACTATCATTAATATATAAAGTTTTATTAATATGCACAAACAAAAAATGATTGGCTTTTGCAGTTAGGCTACCGTATTTGATGGTGCCAATCAAATTGTACAGCTGGCTTTTATGATAAAAGCTTTTAAGCTTAGCTTCAGAAGAAACTAAAACATATATATATGGTGTTTTTCAGCGGAGGAAAAAGCCACACGCATAGCATTGAAATATATATATGTTGAAACTATAAAAGGCAAAATTATCAAGCACAGAGAAGTTACACACTTTGGTCTTATTATGTGTACCTTGCCAGCAAGCATATACACATTCATTAAGGTATAGTGCTTATTCTTTTAAACTATGCATATTATGTGATGCTCTATGGGCACTAAAGAGGTGACACTGTAAAAAAGAAATTTCTTTGAAATATTCAAATGAACTTAAATGCTTCGACAGGTTAACTGCGTAAGAAGATTTAGTTTTGAAATTTAAAATCTGAATATCTCCAACACTGGAAACTTCTATATTGGGCATTCTTGTCATTTAAAAGTACCTGTGTCACTGGGTGTTTCCAGACATGATGCTAACCCCAGTTTAACCACACTTGAACATTTCTTATGCATGTTGCAGGGCTGCATAGGGCACCAATACAGCCCTGAAACATGCATAAGAAACTTTCAAGTGTGGTTAAAGTGTGGTTAAACTGGGGTTAGCATCATGCCTGAAAACACCCACTGTTTCTTAATTTTGGTACAGTGGTTTATTACTGCTCAGAATGCCAAATTTGTCAGTAGCACAACTAAATTTGAAGTAACAGAGTTATGCCACTTCTGGTTTTAATGGGATCTGAGAGTGTACATACTAAGGGTGATTTCAGATGTGCCAGGCCCGGAGGCCCGCCACGCTGAATCATGCACCGGGATCCATTTCAGATTCCGGTCAAAAATCAGGCCGGCTGTCCTAGATGTGCCGGCCTGATTCTTACCGGGAATCGGGGAGGGGGCAGGGCTGCGTGGTGGGACTGCACAGCCCCCCCCCCCCCGCTCCCTCGGCTGCCTGCCCGCCCTCCGGGAGACGGGTGGGTGCAGCGGCCAATATGGTCGCTGCACCCGATCCCATATTGCAGTCTGGGCCACGATCCGGGATGGGCCAATGTTACAGACGTAACTTTTGGCCCATCCCAGATCGTGGCCAATCTAACCACAGTTCCGGAGGTGAGGCTGACCTCACCTCCGGAACCATGGGGTATTTTCAGATGTTATGAGATCACGCTCAACCACGGTGAATCCCCACATGGTGAGCATGATCCCGTAATGTCTGTTGGGGGGAACAGAAGCTCCCTGCCAGATGTTCACCCCCGTGAATCACAGGGGGGAATCACATTCAACACGCAAACAGAGGTCCTGCTTGCGTGTTGAATGGGATTCCCCCCTGTGATTCACGGGGGTGACCACCCGGCATAACACTGAACAGTTACACCAGGAATTCCCCATGGTTGAGCGTGTCTGGCCGCTGACCATGGCCCAGAATCGGCGGTCATGCTCGCCGCCGATTCCAGGTCGTGGTTAATTTCCCTGGGGCAGGCGGGCGCAGCAGCCATATTGGCCACAGCGCCTGCCCATCTCTGGGAGGGCGGGCTGCTGGGGGAGCGGGGGGGGGGGGCTGTGCGGCCGTACGTTGGACCGCACAGCCCACCGCCCAGATTCCCTGCCGGGATCGGCCAACACGTCTGTTGGCCATTACGTGTTGGCCCCAGCGGGGAATCAGTAGGGTGTTTCCGTGATGGGGCGAATTGAGCCCCGTCACGTCTGAAAATACCCATGGTCAATCTGATTCCCGCCAGGTATTCACTGTGGTGAACATCTGGCGAGAAGCAGAACAGATGTAACGGGACCAACGGCCACCACAGGGGATTCACTGTGGGTGACCATGGTATCGTTACGTTTGAAATTACCCCTAAGTGTCTGTCTGGATTGACATACTAGCACCAAATCATAAGAGAAACTAAATTTATGGACTTAACTTTATTTAATTAACTTTAAACATAAATTAACATAAATTAACTAACATATTAAATTTACTTTAAATTAATGTTAAAATGTGTTTTTTTAGATTAACAAAAAATGTGTATAACTGTCCTTTAAAGATCTATAACAAGGTGATAATTCTTTTCCTTCAACAATTTTAAATGTTAAATAAATCAACCTATTCTAGACTTACTTCTATGTGCTGAGTACTGTGAGCAAGGAGAGATGCTAAATGATGTATGTATGTCTCTCTATACTATGCAGAGAGGGATATGTCTAGTGAGAAAGTAGAAATTCTTGCCTAAACCTTTCATTATATTGATGTTAATTTCTGTATTCTTGATTAATTTGGCCTTCTTTGTCCATGACATAGCCATTGTATGCCATGGGACACTAGCTAGTACAGTCTAAAAGCAAATAAAAAGGCACACTTTTCATGCAAATGCATTTTTATGTAAAAAAGAGGAATGGAATGGAAGGTAATGTCTAGTGGAATATGCTTTAGAAACCTGTTACTGCCCCGACAAGAAGAATGGTTCTCCTGGGGATATTATTCCATGATATATCACTGCAGAATTAGAATATTTGTACTGAAATTTATTCTCATTTGAAATTCTTCTCATTTAATTTTTAACACCAATTTATTTTTTCTCAGAATCTAGTGTTGTTGTCAGGTGATCAAAATATTACATATAAGACAACTCTTTGAAGCAGACAGTTATTTCATGGCAACAAGATCATGTTAAGGGACTAATCCAAAATCCATGGAAGTCAAGAGGATTCTTTCCATTATTTTAATGGGCTTTGGATCAGGCCCTTAATACAGTATTTTATTTACAAAAAAAACACAACCAAACAAAGCAAACAAACAAAAACAGAATAACCTTTCTTGTGACTAATCAGCCATCATCAGGAATCTATTACCAGGAACTTTTAGAAATATTTTGTGTGAAAGAGGTGTTAAATATTGAGTGGTTTTAATAGCTGCCCATGTTTATTTTATCATCTTTCAAAATATTGTTCAAATTGAACTATTTCTTTATTAGCAGAGATCTCTTACAAATTGTAAATTGACCATTTTCTGCCCCTTGAAAGCAAAGCAAGCTTTTTATGCTAATGTAGTGGGTAATCCCAAATATTTGCCATTTTAGGTATATCTGACAGACAATAGAAATTAAATGTTGGCTTTTATGAGCATTAGTGAACACAAAATATTTCAATGATGGGAAAATTAGTTATGCATGTATATAATTATCAAGTATTTTAAAAATAGAGGCAAAAATATCTAACTGGATGGCAGTTTGAAACCCTTGTCATAAGGCAAAGTGTCATGAAAAGTAGAAAGTTGTTGTATTGTACTGGTTTACAATACCTTGCCACAAGCTTTCACTTAATGCAAAAGCACAAAGTATGAGACAGCTATGCTGTATCTATAATGCTTCTCTGACATTCCTAGGGACTGACTATATAATGAAATAGTGTGTGTGTGGCTGTTTTTAAATGAGCACAACTGGGCAGGGGGTCCGTGTGCGGCAGTGGGACGGCTTTGGACCGCCCACCCATGTGGGGTGAGTGGGGAGGGATTCAAACGGGCATATGCGCCCCTACCCACGTACATTTGAACCTTCCCCTGCATGGAGTAGTCCGGATTTTTCTCCGATGCTCCACGTATTGCCATGGGTGTGTGGTGTGTGGGTCACAGGAGCGTGCACACCCACCCACGCCTCCTTCAATTGGGCGTTTGGATGTGTGTGGGATGGTGGACCTATGTGGTTATGTCTCATTTAAAAACAGGGTGTGTGTGTGAGAGAGTGTGTGCTCAAAACCAGATACAAGAAATACTTGTCTTTTGGGAAGAACGGGATAATGGGGCTTGTTCTCACAAGTATTTTTGAAACAGGGTGGTTACTTCTGAGAGTACACTCTGGAATAACTACCTCTCCTCTAGCCATTTGTGAGTTGAGAAAACCAGGTGTTAAGTAGTTCTTCCCCTTCCCTCATCTTCCACCCGGGGAACTGGCAGGGAACTTTCAGCAGGGGAAATGGTAATAACAAACAGTCACGTAACCCTTTTTACATGAGACTCGTGCCCATGCAGTGTCAATGTCGCAGCAGGTGGGTGGGCGTGCATGCGTGCTCCCGCAACCCATGCACTTCCACCCATCACTCATGCATGGAGCAATTGGCAAAAACCATGTTTGCTTGGTGCATAGAGGTGGGTGTACATCCATGTATGCATGCACCCACACACCACACATGTGGGTGGCACTCTACCCGGCCTCCCCGCCCCCTCATTTAAAAAGGGCCAGTGAAGCAGAGGGGTGTGTGTGTGTTTCTTTTACTGGTGGAGTGGAGGACTGCAGAGAGAGAGATAATTTCTCTGAAAAATCTACATAAACCTATCCACCCACTCCAGAGTAGCAGCCTCTTTCCTCGCTTCTTTGGAGAGGCAAGTAACCTTTTGTTATCCTCACGTTTACCCCTGTGCTTATGAGAACACAGGGGAGGAAGAAGGTAAATTAGTAGGTATTTCCCTCATGTAAGAACATGTCCAGAGCACTGTATATGTTTGTACAGTATACAACTTGTCTTCAAAAGATCTAGTGCCAGAATTGTAGATACTAAACAAACTAGTTACATAGACTCTTTTAAGCTGTAGCCTTGATCTTGCATGTAGGCCTGAAATCAAAATTCTGTCTTTTCAGTTTGACAGAACTGGGCGGTTCAATCAGACAAAATTGTAATTGGACCGATTGATTTTGCACATGCTCAGAACAACAGTGGCCATTTTGTGAATGCACACATCATCTCAGAATTCTGATCAACTTTCCAGCAGCCATTCCAATTTCATGGAATTCCTCCACAAAAATCAGAATGGCTGTTCTGAACAGCCCTATCTTGCAGTCCTTACCCAGGCAAAACTCCCTTTGAAATGGAAGGGTTTTTAGTAAGGGGTGCAGAATCAGGCTGAAGTTTTTATACTTCAGAAAGAAGCAGAAAGGAAGCACATTTTAAATTGAATATTAAAAAAAAAATCTGTTTTCTGTTGACCAAAATTTCATTCTTCCAAGGCTCATCTTTACTTAATCCCTGCTGGCCAGGCTTCCTCAGCTGAACTGCAAAATGACTGGGAAGATTAGCAGAACGGCACAATCCAACAAATGATAAGGATAGAGTGGATGGATGAAGGATACCCATATGAAGTTACATTCTTACAATTTGTGACACCCTCTGCATTTTTCTAAATTTCACAAAGGAAACTTGGAAACCTATCAGGACAGACTGTTGGTTTGCAGCATACAACTGACAATGGGCTTGATCCTACTTTGGGGATACATTCACACACAACATGTTTTAGCTGGGGGTAAATAACCCCTGGGTAAGCCTATCCCCATTTAAACAGCATCACTGTATGCTTTTCACACCTCTCGGTGTGTAACAACCATCTTTTGCCATTTAGATTGATTTTTTGAGGTCCCTTTCTCCTCATTCCATGTCATCCCCTGTCTGTCGTTGTCCTCTTTAACTGCTCTTTCCCAAGCTAAAAGTCTTTGTATGGCCACTGGCTCCTCCCTGGGAATGAATTAACCTCTGCACTATATCAATGAATATGAAAGGCTACACAAAACATTAGCGGGTGGCTGGCAACGTTTTGATAGGGGAAATTACCAGACACTACCCCAGACTCCCTTCTAGTTAAGCCATGTTTCCTGTGAACATAAATACAGTGAAATCAATGTTAGCAGGACTGAGCTTTCATAAGAAAATGAATATTCAGGTCTGAATATTCTTAGGAATTAAATTAATATGACTAAATAATATTAGTGTCAAAGAAGGAATATAAAAAGAGATGTGATTTGTGGTCCATTGTTGTGGGTTAGGAGAGGCATGAGCTACACCCCAAGCAAATTTGGTGGAAAGGAGAAGTGCTGGACTGCTGACAGGTTTTTCTGAGGCTGGATTTCAAAACTAACCAGTAAGGAAGGGAGGTATGAGTTCCAATAACAGAGCCTGGTGGTGTCACAAGACCAGAGAGTGAGGGGGTGGCGGGGCAGGGAGAGAGAGAGACAGACAGAGACAGACACACACACAGAGCTCAGAATAGAATACAGACAAAGCAAACCATTTCAAGGTGTGATGCAAGAAGAAGATATGATGTCATGCTTTTAATGTAAAGATTTTTAGTGCTTGCCTAGTTTCTAGGCAGTGTCAAGATGGGAAATGTTGGGAGTTGGAATTTCAGGAACAAAATGTTTTGTTCTGTAATAAACTGTGGAAGTAGTGAGCATTGATAGAGTATTTTTGGATGTTTGTAGTCATTTGAATAGAAGTGTTTACAGTTATTTAAAAATATTTAATAGAAAAAGTCTGATGAATCATTGGAGGAAGAAGTTGCATTGTATTTATGTAAGCTATATTTTGACTACTGTACTGCAAGCAGGACATTAAATACTGGAATGCTGAAGCAGAGGGTAACTACTGTTGACTTTAGGGCTTGGTGTACTACGAGTTATAAGGAAAGATTAATAATCTGCCATGACCTTTGTTTTAGAGATAAAAGCCTTTGGTAGGCTATGAGAGTTCCTGTAAGTGCTGTAAGAGAAAGCTACCTAGGACTAAGAAAAAGGCTCTATAAATTGAGAATTAGGAAATAATTTCTATGTACATCACAAAGTCAAGTGAATCATGACACTTAAATATGGTTTTGCTAAAAAAAAAACATTAGGTAAACACACAATACTTTTTATAGGAAATTTTCACTGCTATCAGGTTTAAGCTGTGGAACAAGAAAATCGGAAATGGTTGATTATATTCAAGTTAAGTTAATTACATTCAAAACCAAACAAAAATGCAATATACAAATAAATGTTAACTATGTTGGTTTTCATTATATACAAAGTAGTTGTGAAATAAAAGCCAATTGAATCAATTGGCAAAGATCTAAAATTATTTTTTCTGACTATTCATTGGACACACACAAATGTTAAACTTTCTTGCCTTCATAAAATGGAAGTATGCTTGATATTCTTTTGGTGCTTTCTTTTGATTATAACAGTCTTTAAAGGGATAATCTCAAGGTTTGAAAGCACAATGTTTGACCTACTTTCTCTCTACGTTCATATGGTTCTTCATGTGTCTTTTCCAAAACAAATGAAAAGTGAGCTCTATTATTCTATAGGATAATCTATTCTATAACATACGTGAAGTGCTGGAAGACTTATTTCATGAAGCATTTAAAAATCCATTGGAAAATATGTTAGAAAATGTATTGTAAAGTGTAATCCTGTGCTAACTGACGGAGAGACACATCAATGACTTTGACAGCACAATCCTCAAACTGCTGTGCTCACGTTAGCCTCATTTCCTTCAGTGAGGCTATTGCTGGCACAACAGCTGGGTTATCAACTGTAGGGGTGTTAAAAAATGTGACGGGGGGGCCGCTTTGCCACACCCTGTCATGCTCTGGCCCCGGACCTCACCTGCACATTTATTCAGGCACTGCCAGATGTTGGCCCAGGATTGCCCCAGACAGTGTCAGTGACTAGCCTGGGCGATGGTCCACCCAATCAGACCAAAGTGATCCAGGGCAGGTTATTACATGTGTCGTGGCCTGTCATGACCCAGCCCAGATCGGCTCAGCCATGACCAGCCACCATGACAGCTGTCATTGGTCGCCATGGTGGGGGCAGGGTACAGGGTGCTGCACTGGTCCGGGTGGGTGCACATTCATGCATCTTCTAGCCCTCCCTGGTGGCCTGGCCGCCATCACATTTGTTCGGTGGCCTGACCTGGTCCGGACCATGTCCACAGCGCTTTTCCTCCCCGTGCTGGGTTGGGCTGCCGTCGAGCTAGCATCACATGTTTTAACACACTGTGTCTCATCCATCTCTAACTCTGGTGACCCCATGCATTTCCTTTCAAAATAAATTTAATATATTGCCCTTCTAGTTTCTATTGAATGTTTTAGAACATGATTAAAAGCTTTCATCAGCACTTTAAGAAAAAATTGCAAACAGCATGAAAAAGATAATTTCTTGCACTAATCTTTGGGTGCAAGCCAGTCCTCATTGGCCCTTTTTAAATGGTCAGGGTGGGGGAATCGATGTGCAGTGGGTGGAGCACCTCTGCGGGGGAGATGTGTGAGGGAGGGTGCAGACAGGCGCACACCCACCTCTACACATCTACATGCACAGAGCGATCACAGTTTTGACCAATTGCTCCATGCGTGGGTGATGATGGGTGGATCGCGGGAGCGCGCGCACCCACCCACCGCGGTGTTTACATGAGCGGCACCCACGTATGCACGTACAGTGGACCTGCGTGTGCAGTGCATGCATGGCTCCATCTAGTGTAAAAAGGGCCATTTAAGTCAATGGGAGGTTAGTCATTGGCTTTCATGGGAAACAGAGTGTATCCAAAATCTTTCAGAGCAGTTTCACCAAATTTTTAATGCAAAAACTACAAACAGCTGCAGTCACTCGGTTTACTCCATTTATGGTTTACTCCATTTACTTCAATGGACTTGAGCCTGCAGAAACTCTGCAGAAATGGGCTAAACATGCTAAACTCTCACATATATTACACCAACCCCTTAGCATACGCATCTCTTTTATTTGAGAGATCTATATTTGATTTTCTCTACAGTAACAATAGATGTTTAAAGAGTCTAACAAGATTTTCTCCTTTGTTAAGATCTGCTTGGGTCAGATAAAAGGATAACCTTGGCCCACTGGTGCATTTGAGTAACCTATAGTCTGTTCTTAAGTGTCATTAGCTGAGGACTGGTAGAGCAGGGCTTGTACTTTCATCTCTGCCTCCAAAACGCTCCTTGTTCTAAGGTGGAGTTTAGGGTCAGGGCTACCGGAGGAACTGGCTATGCCCCTTTTTGCATTGGCTCAGAATTCTCCTTCAGCTTGGAAGGAACTTCTCATCTGATGAGCTACAGACAAATTTCATTGCTTCATCACCTGAGCAGTACAAAAGAGCCAGGCTGGAAAAGAGTGTGGCTTATCATCAAGAAGGATTAGATTTGTTACCAGAAGTTCAGTGCCTTGTGAGTGTTCTAAACTAGCATAACTGATAACATCAACGAACAGTGATCATGGAAGAAGGCTGCAGGTTAATTGAACAAGAACAAGGTATACATTTTTGTGAACAACATACATAAGCAGCAGTCATTTGTCTTCATGAGGTTGCAGATTTTTGTTTCTTTTTTAAATGAATAGTCTTTCAGATACTCCCATCTGATTACAGTCAATTAAAGTAGATAATATTTTGCCCTAAGGTACTTGACAACATCCCCTTCATGTATTTCTTAAAGTTGATCAACTTCATTGATGTGTTGAGTTTAATGTCATCTAGCATCCTTTAGACACACTGCTTACACCCCCAAAACACCTCCCTATAATTCTGGAAATATAAGTCAGACATTTGTGAGTTTTATCAAAATTTGCCATATAATGAGTGTGTCTGCTGGCCTGAAGGGTCATATTTTGTCATGACTCCACTCCTGTAACTTCGTTCAAGTCAATAGGTATTTGAATAAAAAGTTAATGGCAGAACACAGCCTGAGATCAAACATGCTAGCTAGGTCATAACTTATCACCAATATATTTTATTTCATCCTATCAAGCACTATTTACTTACTGCATCCTTGATTTTCACAGAAGCTATGTCTTTAAAAAAAGCCCCTGCATTTGTTCTAGTTTAGAAAACCTTACCTTTCACTTCTAGCTTGCATTCAACCTCTGCCGTCCCAAGTTCATTCATGGCTTTACAGGTGTATGTGCCACCATCGTAAGGGCTGGGTTTGCGGATCTCCAAGGTACAGACACCTTGGTTACTAAACATTCTGTACCGTGGGTCATTCATTATAATTACTTTGTTTTTCAACCAGGTTGTCTTGGGCTGTGTTTAAAGGCACACACAGAGAGAGTTATAAAATGAAATGTCCTATTCCTTTTTATAATCTTATATTAAAGTTGGATAAAGTTAGCATTACAGATAGAGCAAATAGCAATGAAAGGGAAGCTGTTTGGTTCGTATATCATTGGTTTATAAGCAAATCTCACCATGGCACTTAATAGTTAGCTTTACTTTTGAAAACCATATCTGATAAATTCCAAAATTCCAGGGAATGTTCTAAGTCAGTAGTTTTCAAACATTTTCCTCTGTGACTTTATTACATGAAATTCTATGATCCCAAATGGCAATAAAGACATGCAAGGTATAGAAAGTATCAGTTGCGATCATGCCCCCTTGCACAGATGGTGTGACCCCACCCTTGGTTCCAACTCATATTTAGAGAACTTCTATTCTAGGCAGCAAGCTACAGAATACTATTGATTTTGGAGCAAACCTGAAAACCCAAAATGGCTGTACCCATACTTGACTAAAGCAAGGGAATCATAATATCAGATGTATATAACTTAATCAGAATCCTTGAGAGGAAACAGTAAACTAGAGAAGACAAAAAAATTATTTAATAATTTTAACTGATCAATTTATACACACAATCAAAGACAGAAATAAGTTCTTCATTACAGACAGTATGGGTATTTTCAGACTTTATGAGATCACGCTCAACCACGGTGAATCCCCACATGGTGAGCGTGATCCCATAACGTCTGTTGGGGGGAACGGAAGCTCCCCACGAGATGTTCACCCCCGTGAATCATGGAGGAGAATAGCATTCAACACACAAACAGAGGTCCTGCCCGGACCATCTCCGTTTGCGTGTTGAATGTAATTCCCCCGTGATTCACGGGGGTGACCACCCGGCATAATACTGAACAGACGTGACGTTGACACACTCAACCACGGGGAATTCCCCATGGTTGAGCGTGTCAACGTCACGCCCGGAATCGACGGCCATGCTTGCTGCTGATTCCGGGCCATGGTCAATTCCCGGGGGTGGGCGCAGCGGCTGTATTGGCCACAGCACCCGCCCGTCTCCAGGAGGGCAGGCTGCTGGGGGAGCGTGGGGGGGGGGCGGGGCTGTGTGGCCGCACATTGAGCCACGCATCCCGCACCCCCCCAAATTCCCCGCCGGGATCGGCCAACACGTCTGTTGGCCGTTACGTGTTGGCCCCGGCGGGGAATCAGTAGGGTGTTTCCATAATGGGGCGAATTGAGCCCCGTCACGTCTGAAAATACCTGATGTCTTTGTATGTGCTTGTACATACAATGCATTTGCTTAGAATGTAAGCCCATGGGGTAGGGACTTGTCTATAACTATTGATTGTACAGCACTGGGTATGCCGCCGGTGCTATATAAATAATAATAATTAATAATACAAAGCTAGCTCAGGAGGCCAGTTCCCATAATGCTAATTATAATAAAGAGTATTTGTTTTAAACAAAATTCCATACTGTCTATTGACCATGCAGTTTTTGTACAATCCTGCCCAATTAAGGGAGAAAAGTGGACTTTTGGATTAAGCTATTTGTGTACTCAGTAATATCACTTGTACCCATTTTATGGATGCATAAATTGAGATAGAAGAAGCAAATTGTTTATTGTCAGAAAAAATGTCTGTAGCAGAGATGAGACTAGAAACCAGGAATTCTGGCCCCTTGCTCTAGAGTCCATTCTTTCCCTAGATTCAAGTTGTCATAAGAATAGCAAAAGCATTATGTTAGCAAAATATCAGTGTCTGTTTAAACCCTTCTTGGCATTGGTTGATATTAAGTGATACCATACCGTGGGATTTCCTCGAAGACTGCAGTTCAAAGTAGCATTATACCCAGCTACAGCATACGTGTTAATTAAAGGCTGAGTAAACATTGGTGGTTCGGTGAAATTAAAGTCTTCATAAACTGGATTTTTGTAGACTTTACCTGTAGAATAAATACAAATATTACAGTAAGGCTAAACATTTCAGGGTCTTTTAATCTGTAAAGAGACCAATTCTGCTTTGATATACAATTTTTAATGCCTATGGCCGTTTTTACATGGACACCCCCTCCCCCCCCCACTCAGTGTTTGGGCAGGTGTGTGAGGGGAGGCCGTCCGTGTAAACGGCCAGCGGTGAGTGGGGGTCTGGGAGTCTGCTCAATGTTCGTCCATGTGAACACCAAGTGGGATGTGTGAGGGTGCGTGCATGTGCGCTGCCGCACAACACCCACCTCCACCCATCTCCACCCATGGAGCCCTCCAGAAAACCAGAGGAGGCTCCATGGGTGGAGGGGGGTGTCCGTGTAAAAGGACACACACACACCCCTCCACCCACCACGCCAAAACACCCAACCCCCTACCCACCTCCGCCCATGTAAGAAGGGCCTATGTAATTCCTTTGTCTAATATACCAGAAGAAACAAGTTTGAGATTTTTATAGTCCTCCTTTACACTTTTCAGAAGATTAAAATTTCCCTTTATTTAATAAATGCATGGCATACAAAGCACAATATGTATGCACCTTATGGATGCCTGCATCTACACACACGTGTACAGGAATGGGAATAATGACCAGTAAATGGGAGATCAAGAAGGGGACACTCAATGTCTTGTAGCCAATCCATATTTACTCTGTCAGTGATTTCCCATCCCTACTTTGTTACTTTTCCCAACAGCCAATGTTGCGAGCTCAGTTTGATGTGGTATCTGAAAATACACACTGTTATTTTGACTGCCGGACAGCACTCTCAACCAATATTGTTGGAAATCTGTTAATTCTGCATAAAGCAAAATCTAGAGTGCAATCCTCCAGCCCATGGACACACCTCCACCCATCTCTTAACTGAAAGCACGCATCACCCCCGGGATCTCGGGATGGCCTTTGTGGTCGTCTGGGGACGCCCTCCTGGAGGTCCCGCATTATCAGCAGGTCCAGACAGAGAGGAGTGTGGTCTCGGTGGCCGCACTGTCGCTGTGGAATCCCCTCCTTGTGGAGGTCCCTCTCAGTTCGGATCTTCTGGCCTTCTGCCGAAATGGTAAGACCTGGCTCTTCTGTCAGGCTTTTGGCAGGGGGAAGGGAGGGGGGATGGAAGGGATGGGGTAGGGGGTGTTGTCCTGGTAGTGATTATTATTTTATATGACTTTTGTATTTTTATATTTTGTATGTGTGTCTATTTTACTGTGATATTTTAGTATTGTATGCTGCTCCAGTTCGCCAGAGGTGAGAGGAGTAGGATAGAAATATAACAAAATAATAATAATAATTAATAATCAATCTCCACCCACGGTACCTCCTCCGTTTTTTGGGATGGCTCCATGGGTGGGTGATGGGTGGAGATGGGTGTGCGCTGGGAGCACACCCCCACCTCCGCCCACTGCCCATGGTGTTTCCCACCCCCACCACCCCTGCCTGCACACCCAGTGGGGGGAGGATCCGTACAAAAACGACCTTAGACAGCAAGTGACTGTTGCTGTTGCCTGTTCCTCCAAACTCAAGCTAGTTAGCTTCACAATACATGCTGCATGGGACTGATTGAGTAGAAATTGATCATTGTTCATAAACTCAAGTTGTCATAGTCATTTATCTTTTTTAAAATGAACTGATATACATATGTAAATACTTTCTATATTTAACTCTTTGAAATTGGTTTTGAGAATCATTACATTACATATTTTGTCAAAGATAAATATTTATATCCAGCTTTAAAACCAAAGGCTGATCTCCAGTGCCCTATCTTTTACTTAAAGGTACAGTTGTGTCTAGTGGGTGCCAAAAGCACAGTCGTGTTTATCGCCACACTACGCAAACACAAGTGACTATGTATGGCACAAGCAATGAATATTCCAGCCAAACCTCATTTTTCTCTTATCCTCCCACCCCTCTTCCCATTTTAGATCCACAACTGATAGCTAACCATCCTTTGCGATTACGGCACTCTCTGTGGTCATGGTTGCATCCTCGCTGAGTCCACACATGTTTTCAGAGAAGATACGGAAATAGTACTCATTTCCTATGACGAGTTCAGTAATGGTGATGTAGGTTCGGTGGTAGTGTTCAATAACGGTGAACCATTCCTACATGACACAAATGTGGTCTAAGTTTACCTACTGTGCAGTCATTTAGCAGCAATTAACTGTTCAGAAGTATTCCCAAGAGCATGCAAGCATAAAAACAAATGTTAAGGAAATTAACATTATCAATGAGTGCAAACATGCAGATGGCAGCAAATCCTAAGTGAACTGTTCCACAAATAGCTGGGTGGTGGAGAAACCTCAGCATGCAATGTGTTACTGAGCAGTAACTGCTGAATGGAAAGTGACCCTATTAACTTTTTAGTGAGGAGGGCATTCTAGTAATAGGGTTCAAAGGCCATGTTGTGAAAGGGAGAAAACACAGGCTCTGCCATTCAGGTTTCATACTGCTGACTGAGAAAACACCAGTGCAGATAAGAAGTTCAGTGCCTAGGGGGAAAAAACCATTTCAGTGTATCATCTCCGAGGGGGTTACTCCACCCCTGTTTCCTTTCAGGCAGGCTGAAGTAAAGGATTATGGCAAAGCATTATGGGAGCTATGATTAAATGCAGGTGATTATCAGGACTCAAGAATAATTTATGGAGAACAGTGTATAAAGTCCAGGGTCTCTGAGGCTATCTCCCGTAATAGTAGCAACAGCGCTATCTAAGGCAACCGGAGCTCTTGAGACCAGTCATGTGACATGGGGGGGAGGGGCTGCGTCTCCTGCACCAGTAAGTGAGATTAGTCTATTTAATCAAATGATCTGACTTCAGGTTTGTTCTCAGTTACATTTTGAGAAATTACTTGCCCACAGACAGTGCAACAGGCAGCTGGAAATAAGTCATTCTTTAAGGCAACTCCAAACAAAGTGAAATAACAGAAGCAAACATTCAATGTATGATATGTGGAGGGTTTACTCTGTAACAGTCCTGGGATATGACTTCATCAGCTCTGAATTCCTGTGATCTCTGGCACAACACCGTCCCTTGGGAAGTCTTAAATGTTTCAATGCATACTGCTGCTTAAGGCATCTATCTGCATAGTTCTCAAGAGACCAATATTTAGATGAAAGACATCTCTTTAAATACTGAATTTGATCTTGCTATGGTACACAATATCCACATAGCAAATCGAGACTAAGGAGTCCAATGCTAAAAATATAGTTCATGTGAAGTAGAATGTAGGACTGTGAAGGCATAACCTCTCTCCTTTTCTTATTCCTCTGCGTTTTCTCCCTTTCTCTCAGTATATATTTGTGTAGGGTTTTTATTCTAATAATTGTAACTATTTACTATCCTAGTTTTAACTGACCTTTATTAATCTGAATTAGCCACCCTATTTCAGACGTTCCAATATACAGGCCACAGCTATTAGGAAAGAAAAGTCTCTTTAAAAGACATTTGTGAGAGCGGAAGAGGGTTCCATTCCACAGCAGTAACGCTTTATTTTTTAAGAAAACTTCCTCTTTGAAATGGCCTTTCTGTAGAAACCTGCCTGATGTTATAACATTTAAAATTCTGTCCAGAAAGCATGGCCATAATACAGGGGGAACATAGACAAGACAGTAGCCCAGGTTAGCCCCCTCTGGATGGGAGGTCACCTGCCCATCTATTAGGTAGCCGCCAGATGTTTGTCCACATCTGCAACCCACCTGCCCCACAGCTCCCACTCATGGTGGTGTCCTGGCAGAGAGCCGGGAGGCATTCAGGTGGGTCTCCTTCCCTAGCAGAGTTCATGTGCCAGGTAGGATCCAGGTGCACCCAAAAGGGGAGCCCCTGCTTGCTCAGCACCAGCTTCCTCCAACTCTTTGCTAGGATGGGGCTACAGCCAGCCCCTTGAGTTTATGCAGGGAATGAAATAAGCCCCACTTGCTTGTTACTAGTGGGAGCTCATGTTCTGAAACTCCCAGGCATGACTCTATCAATGCCCTCATAAGGCTGAAGGGTTGATTTTGCAGTCAGACACACCCAGACTGGCAAGACCCAGTTTGCGTTCCTTGCAACATATTCAACGCGTGAGGCTTTTAGCTGCATCAAACAAAAAGCAAAGATGACACTAACATTAACAACTTTCTCAGACACTCAGCCTTGCAAGTGAATCTGCAACTGTCCTCTCTCTTTACCAACAAGGCAACCTTTATACACTTTCCTGTTTCCAGCTGGGAGGGATGGAATTAATTGGCTCCAATTAAGAAAGAAAGTATCAGGAACCAGGGCTTAACCTTGTACCCTCTTGTAGCACCATCCTTCTATTTTCTTCTATTTAAAAAATGTATGGTTCTAGGGAATGGTTAAGGTGAAGATTAACAAGATCTTCTGGCTCAGTGTTTCACCACTACTTTGTTCTGCATGGGAGAGGGTAGCTAGTCCCATCAGCCTTGGTGTTGCCTCTGCTTCTCTCTCCTTCTGGAGCTGGCCCTGCCTCCTGCCCCTGTAACTCTTCTCTTCTGCAACGTATTGGAACAGCACGGGGCTGCCACCTGGTGTCTCTTACCCTGGGGTTGGCCCTGCCACCCGCACCCTTCATCTTAGAGTTGCTGCCTCCCAGACCCACAAGACCTCTGGCCCCCTGCAGCCCCTCTCTTCTCAGTTGTGCACAGCAGCTGTTGTACATCTTTGTTTAAACACATTTTTAAACAACTTTTGACTCCTAAAGTCACAGTAAAAAGTGCTAACTTGAAGGTCCGAACCACACATCGCCAGCAGACTCCACACCAGCTTTCAGCCAAAAAAAGTACCTTCCAGAACAAAGCTATGGAGGCACAAATGAAGGTCGCTAAAGGCATTTTTTCCCTCTTTGTCCAAAATTTTGATATGGTTTAGCGCTGACATTCTTTGACAAATTTATACACAATTTGGCCACATTGATATATGCCCCCATATGTCATACATGCCAAAAATCTAAACATTATCCTGTCCAATTGTGACTGTATTAACACTTCGAATGTATTACACTCCAAACTTCAGACATTGAATTAACTGGTTTTGCTTCAAGAAGACAGTGGCAGTTGCTACTGTAGATAGGTTGTCCAGGGAAATCAAGGATTTTAGATTTAAAGGAGAGGACTTTGAGTAAGCTATGATTTAAACTGGGGGATGTATTTCTTTTACTGACTTACCATACTCTTCTTGTCAGCTTTTTGAATCGTGTACCCAGTAATGTTAGCATTACCATCATCTTTCGGTGGAGTCCATTCCAAAGCAGCATTCTCTCCCCAGACATCGGCAATGTTTACAGCTTTGGGTGGGCCTGGACGATCTGTGGTGATAATATGTAACCATGATTTTTCCCCCCATTCCTGTTGCTCTGTTCCCACCCCCACCCCCTGCAATATGTGTATGATACAGGGCTGCTAATCCGAACCATTGAAAAAATATGACCCACCCCCAACATCAGGTCAGGCAATTAAAACAACAAGAACACCACCGCCGCATTTGGGGGTTCTTTTTATTTGCTTTCTGGGTTCTGAACCCTTACCATTCATGTTTTTAATCTCTTCTCTGCCACCTTTCAGGCTAAGACAACATACTTATGAACACTGAGATTCTCCACGTATCAACTGCTCCATGAGCTGGAGCTTTTTTTGCAGGAAAAAAAAATATTGCATGACTCAAGAGCTGCCAGCATTATAGCTCAGGAATTGCTTGTGTTGATGCAGCACAGACACAGTGGGCCTGATCCTGCACTTACGCACACATGCACAACACATGTGTTGTATGTATGATACACGTGCACTAGTGGTGAAGGCATCACGCACACGCTGTGCATGCTGCATGCACAAGTGCAGGATCTGTATCTTTGATCCCCAGTGGAGCGATACATAAATGATTCTGGCAAAACTGAAACAAACATAATTAGGAAAAGTTAAATAGAAGAAAAGTTTGGGTCAAGACCAGAACATACATTCAGTATGGCTGCAGCCACTTATAAAATAGGCCGCATTTGCACAGGTTGAGGATTTGACTCAAGACTCTTTGGCCAATAAAATCTAAACTATAGATGTGACATCACACAGAAGGCGGCTCTGATCAGAAATCCCGTATTTTCCTGTAGGATGCTATAGTCTTTGGGGGTTTTGCTTTGCCAAAATGCATTTTCAGAACTTTTGTAGACATACCAACTATTTGTATATCTATTGTGGCTCTGTCCACCAGGTTATCTACTTTCACTTTTATATCGTATGTTCCAGAGTGGATCCTCTCAGCCTTTCGGATGAAGATGATGGTGTCATTTTCACTGTTGCGGATGTTGATTTGACTCTTGTCTACATGTGCACCATTTTTCTTCCAGGATACCTTTGCCCTTGGTCTTCCCTGTAAAAAGCCAATATATAGTCAATGCACTATAAGATTTTGAAGAGAAGAGAGGTGTTATATTGTCATATTGTTAGATTGAAACTATGAGTGGGCCAGAAACGTAATAGTATAAAGCCACTAAAAATACAACAGAGCAGAAGGCAAATTCAGAGAAAGTCAACTGTACTCAGTAGGCAATTTATATGTTGCTTATAGTGGCTTTCAGAAGGATGGGCCCTGAAAATACATTCCTGTGAATTACACTGTGCATCAATAGGCACTAATTTTACAATCTAGGAAAGACAAGGGAGGAAGACAAAGGAGAGGGGAACATAGGGAGAGACAGGGACAGAGTTTCAAAGTTGAGAAGTTGTGGGTGCACATGCTTAGCTTACTTACAAGCGAGGAGGGGGACCCTCAATGAAAGTAGAGGAAGCATCAGTGATCAGTCTGTGGCGATAAGTAACTAGGGAAAGCCTGGTGGAAGGTGTAGGGTTTCTGGAGGGATTTTAATAATGTAGGGCCATTACTGGAAGCGTGGCTTTCTAGAGGCAGTACTATCCAAATGTCTCTGCCTTTATCATTTTAGAGTACTCCAGATATGTTTTCACATCACTATGGACTACTTTTCCTTTTCCAAAAGTGGCAACTCCTCTGGCATACTCACTGACTGATTTTTATTGAGCCTTCAGTAGCCCACTAGAAGTCAGGTTGTGCCTGGACTCTGCAGTTGCAGAAGGGAGGGCTTAAGAGCAGGATCTAGTAGAAGTTCTGAAGTCAAATCTTGCTTGCAGAAGCAGGCCCACATCTGGTAGTGCATGAACGCATGTGCTGGTGGGTCTTGGGCCACAGAAGGCCACCATCACATCTGTTGGTGTTGACCTTTAAAGCCCTAAACGGCCTGGCCCCAGCCTATCTGCAGGACCGCCTCACCCGCCAGATCCTGGATCGGCCCCTGCGGTTGGCCGGAGGCGCCCTCCTCGGGGTCCCCCGGATGTAGACCTTGCAGAAGGCGTTCTCTGTGGCCGTGCCGTGGAATTCCCTCCTGTCGGAGGTCTGCCTGACCACCGACCTCCCCTCTTTCCGCAGACACTGTAGGACCTGGCTGTTCTGCCGTGCCTTTCCTGAGGGAGATGGGCTGGGTGGGTTGGGTTAGGGTGGGGTAGGGGGTAATTTCTTTTATTGTGGGGTTTTTAATTGTATTATTGTTGTTTTTAAATTTGTTTTAATATGTTGTTAGCCACCCTGAGATGCTTTTAGCAGGAGGGGGCGGCATACAAATTTTATAATTAATTTTATAATTTTAATTTTATAATTAATAAATAAATAAATAAAATAAAAACCAACACCCATAGTCATTGGAGTTGCACCATGCTAGAAATATAACCCCGAGTTCCTGGGTGCAGGTGGTGCAGCACCACTTCAGAGTATGCGACCTCTAGTGCAGCTGGGTCAGTGAGCTGCCAGGCCACCCACTTGTCTGGTTTTTTTATCCTGTGTCATACATACCCTATCAAAACACTGTGTGAGTTCCCATTTCTATCGCAACTATGTGGTTTGTGCAAGTGATTTTTCTGTGTGTAATGACATTGGAAATTACAGATGTACTGTGGACAACAGGCATCGGATTAGCCATGGTAGTCTAGGTACAATAATAAATGGCTGACAATGGCCTGATGGCTTGATTCTACTGGCTTCTGACATTGTTTTAAGGATTTTTCTGATCACTTCTGTTTAAATTAATTTTCTGCCCTTGCCTACTTTTACAGAAGCAATTGAATGATGGTAATATAAGAAAATGTGCATTTATTCCTTACCTGGAAAGGAATAACAAGATTCACAGCTTCTCCAACCCTTCGAATGTAGGTTTGTTTTAAGTGCCTTGGCAGGCGAATCTTTGGAGGTTCTTAAAAAAAATATTAAAAAAATTATTTTAATGTATTCCAAACTGTATTGGGGAATATCATTAATAAACATTAAAGTCTATGGTGTGAAATTTCAAATGTGACTAGTGATTTTGGGTGCCCAACTTTAGAAACTTTAAAGGGCCGTGAGTCTCCCAAAGTCCTGAGCCAAGGTCAGTGATGGACACCCACAGTAACACCATTGTCTGGCTGCCACTGTAACATGTTTTTAATTCAGAAGCTGCCTACTGAGCTCTCATTTTTTTTGCGACAGAAGAAGCCAGAGTTTTCTATAGAGAATTAACAGACTTCTCACTTGGTTATTGGCTAGCATGAGCCAGAGACGGGGGCAAAACCAGAGTGGGGAGGCTACCACACCTTGGGTAGCCTTACCCCACTCTGGGCAGCTGGGCCATGAGATGCAATGCATCATATGGCTGGTGCTCAGCAGATGTTTGCCCCAGCTGGCTGCTCTGCAATGTGTCATTGGAAAAATTCCGAGGACGTGTTGCAGAAGAGCACCGCTGTGGGGCCTTGAGCGGCAGACACTGTTGTCTCATCACACGTGGCCACATCATGACTGGAGGGGAGATTAAGGTTGAGCCAGAGAAGGGAGGCAAGGCAGGGCAGGGCCAGGTGGCCGCTCATGTAGCTGGTGCCTCGGCCTGCCCCAGCAGTGGTGGTGGCTCTGACAGCAGCAGGGCTGGTTGGCTTCCCTGCAACCATTTGCCCTGCTCCCCGTGCTTGCCTCACAGCGTGGTGGCTGCGCTTGCACACCACAGGGCTGTGCAGGGATTGGGCCCTCACAGCTCAGGGACAGTGCATGTAACAGTGATCTAGAGAGAATGTGGTTGCCGTGTTGGTTCCAAACATAAGCGATGGAGACAAAGTAGTTTAGAGGATATCTTTTATTGGACAAAGTACGGTTGGCGAGAGTATGTTACATGTTTCTAACAGCTTATGAAGCCCAAATATTTATTTAGTGCATTGTTTTTAGTATCCATTGGAGTTATGAATATTGGTTCCCAGACCCTGTGTGGTCTGAAAGCTTGCATACTCTCACAACATATGCTGGTCCAACTAAAGTTATCATCTGAATTACTTTGTCTCTTTCTGTAATGGTACTAACACCTCTTTGGACTTCTGTTCCTTCCAGTATTCGAGACTGAGTAATGTAGCCTCTTTCATGTTTTGTGCCTGCAACACGTTTATTATGCATTGACACAGCTTAAGCATTTTATAGACTGGCAGTACTTCTGCAGTCTCCACCTGCAAGTAGGTTTTAAGCCACAAAAACGTAGCAGGTATAACAGGCTGTGTGCATTTGTAAAACTTTGTATTTATACATATGAAAGAAAGAACAGAGAAACACTTGTGGATCTCACCTATAACTTCCTTGACCAATATAGGTTGTGGATGCAATCTAGGATCGCTGGAACCAGCAGCATTCAAAGCTTTTACTCTCACAAAGATTTTGGAACCAGTTGGCAGGCCATTGATGGTGTACCGCGTTTTGTCTGTCATTTCTGGGTTGGCCACTATCCATTCTTCGCCTGATTTAGGGCAAAAGGAACAGAGAAAGAAAATCAAGAATTCTGTATATGCCACTGCTCCACCAAGCAACTTTATACTATAGTGATCTATTGTAAATATAAGCTGCTGCTAGTTAGCCATACGTCCAATTATGCTGCATGGCACCTTTTTTATAACATCACTACATATGACACTGATTAGAATTCCACACAAATGGTGCAACCCTCCACTAATAAAATCAATGGGAATTTTGCCATTAACTTCAATGGGGCGTGATTGCAGCCAGAGTTCTTCACGTACTGAAATGTTCTAACTTCAGAAAATGATGAGCCTTCTCATTTAATTTTTAAAAAACCCCAATACTTTCTAGCAATAATTACATAATATGATTTATAGAAAACCACTATTGTCTATTGATTGGAAACAAATGGCAGGTAATCCCACCCAGAGTGATCAATGAGCATGAACCCCCAAGAAAAGTCAATGAATAGATCAGAGATTCTCAAGCTGGTGCTCGGGAGCACCTGTGTGCTTGGGGAATGTGTGAAAGTGCTCCCCAAGCCAGCTGTCAGTAGTGCTCGGGAGCACTTTCACACATGTGAGGCATCGAACTGAATTAAACTGAACTGCAGAGGGGATACTTAATCTATGCAAATTGATGCAAATCATTCGTGCAAATTATGCCGTGCTCCCAAGTAGTCACATACGTCACTCCAGTGCTCGTGACTGAAAAAAGGTCGAGAACCTCTGGAATAGATTATAACAACACAAATATTTAAGTAGTTTGGTTTATATTGAATCCATGAGAGATAGTCAGGCCCAATGGATAGAGCCCAGAAGATCTGGGTTCTGTTTCCTGTTCTGCCACTGACTCCCCTTAGGCAGGTCACTAAAGCTCTCTGAACCTCAGTATTCTCATTCATCCAAAATAAGAATAACTACATTATGTAAACTGTTTTAGATACAGCCTAGCCAAAGCACAATTATACAGTATTTGTTAGCTTTAAAACAACAGGGAAAAATGCCCCCAAACAGAAAATTTCTATTTGTTTCTCTCATAAAGCTAGTCCATATTTTTATAGAGTTCTTCAGTGCTTTCATTATCACAGTGTTTTCACCTTTGTGTAACACAGTTACATATTGGGTGTCTTCAGACGTTACGAGATCACGCTCAACCACAGTGAACCACGCTCAACCCCCCCCTGGGGCCAAAGGGCCCTGAACGTCTGAACGGCGTGCGCCAGATGTTCATCAAGCTCAATACCCACATGGGGTCAGGTTCAACCACGCTTCCCGGGCTAGCCGGGGGAAGGTCCCGGGAAGCGTGGGCAAATGAACCCCCACCGGGAACCAAGCAAAAGTAACGTCTGGATGCCAATCCCCGAGCGGAACGGAACGAAACGAGCCCCTGCCGGGGACGAGGCACGCAGTGTCGCTGCCGGGCAACCAGCAACAACACAAGCACCGGAGGGAGATTTAAAGCGAAATCAGCAGCAAGCAAGTGTGGCGGGATGGAGCGAGGAGGGAGGCGGAAGGGAGCGGAGGCACAGATAGCGACAGTGGCGGGCCAGGAGGCGGAGGAGGTGCAGGCAGGCCCAGCAATGCAGTTGGAGGGGGCACAGGCGCAGGAAGGGGGCACATGGGAGCACCCGACCAGGGAGGCGGCCCGGGCACAACAGCCGCAGCTGCAGCCGGGTCGCGCCGCCCCGGGGACAGCGGCCGGAACAGGCCCACAGGAGGCACCCAGGAAACGGGTAAGGGCACCCACTGGGAGGGGAACAGGGGGCACAGGGGAACCCCCTGTGGAGGGGGCCGGGGGGACCCCGGGCGGAAGGCAGGGGGGCAGGGGGACCCCGGGCGGAGGGCAGGGGGGCAGGGGGCCCCCGAGAGGGCCCACACCCTCACCCAGCAACCAACCACCCCCCTTCCCCCCCCCAGACACGAAAGTCGGCCCGGGCGGACGAGCCCCAGGAGGAGCCCGGCCCCCGGCCCCTGGAGGCGCACCCCCAGGAGGAGGTGGAGGAGGAGCACAGGCAGGTGCAGCAGGAGCTGCACCGGGAGGAGGAACAGCAGGGGCCCAGCCGGAGGAAGGCCTATCACAGAGGGGGACAGTGGGGCCTCCAGGAGACCCGGGACTTCATACGGATCTGGGGGACCCTCGAGTACCAGGTGGAGCTCGCAATAAACCAGCGCAACGAGCATGTCTACCGGGACATCGTGCGCGACATGGAGGCGGCGGGGCACGAGCGCACTGTGAACCAGTGTCGCTCCAAGGCCAAGGAGCTCAAGAGGGGGTACAAGGCCCTCAAGGACAATAACAGCCGCTCCGGCCACGGGGCCCGCACCGCCCCCTACTACGATGCCCTGGACCGCATCCTTCACATGAAGGGCTCCATAGTTGCCCCACGCCTGGTGGGCAGCGCTGTGGTCCAGGGCAGGGAGCGGGCCGAGGTACCCCCTCCCCTCGCCGCCCGCCCGGTAGACACGAGCTCAGGGGACCCCCACCCCCAGGAGGACCACCCGGGACCCGCAGAAGCCCCAAGGCCCCCCCCCAGCAGCAGCCCGGAGACATCCCAACGCCGGGCCGGCCAGGCGGAGTCGGAGGTCGGCACCTTCACCACCCTCAGCCAGTGGTCCCAGGGGGAGCACTCCCAGGGTGAGGCGCCGGCCTCCGAAGGCTCGGAGACGGACATAGAGGGTAAGCGGGCCCCCAGGGCAGGGGGGGGCACGACCAGGGGGCCGGTGGCAGGGGCGGGGGTGGGGGCCCTGCTGCAGGGGCCACAACCAGCCCCCTTCACCCGCTCCCCCCTCTCCCGCCCGCAGGACATGGGGAGCCCCAGGACCGGGCCAGCGAGACGGTGCAGGCCCCCGCGGAGGGCACAGGAGAGCAGGTGCCGGACCCAGGTAAGGCGGGAGGGCTGGGATTGCGGGAGGGCCCCCCGGGCGCCAGCCCAGGGGGGCCTCTGGCCTCAGTGGGGGAGGGGGGGCAGGGGGCCCCGGGACCCGACCCCGCTAGGGGACAGGGCCCTGCACTGACCCACCCGCCCATTTCCACAGGGCAGCCCCCGCGCGCGGCGCCTCCGCCGGCCGCGGCCCCAGCCCAGCGGATGCGGGAGTACCGGGCGCGGGTCCGCAGGCGCAGGGAGGAGCAAGCGGAGGACATCGTCCGCAGGGCGGAGGAACAGGGGGAGCGCATGATCGCCTCCGTGGACCGCATGGAGGCGGCCATAGAGCGGTCCATGGAGAAGGCCCTGGAGACAGACCGCCGGCTGGAGGCGGAGGTGCGCCTGGAGCGGAGGCGGGAGCGCCGGGAGCACCAGCGGCAGCAGGGGCTGCTCAGGGGCCTCCGGCAGGACATACAGGGCATGGTGCGGGAGCACAGCGCAAAGATGGACAGGTCCCACGACATTGGGACCTCCCTGCTCCTGCATGCGGGCACCATGTGTGCCTACGTGATGGCCGGCGCACCTCCGGGCGCCCTGCCCGCCCAGGTCCCCATGCCGGGCCCCTCGGCGCCCCCGGGCCCAGCCCTGCCGCCCCTGGCGCCCCCCCGGCCCCAGGGCCCTCGCATGCGCCTCCCAGTGCCCCCGGGCCTCCGGAGGGTCCAGCCCCCCCGGGGCGCGACCGGGGCACCGGGCACAGCTGCCCATCCGCCGCCCGGCCCCCTGCCGGGGCCGGGACCGGCCCAGGACACGGCAGGGGACACGGACAGTGGGGGGGAGGGGAGCTCCCAGAGCTCGGTGGGCCCAAGCGGCCGCACGAGGGGTCGGCCCAGGAAACGCGGGGGGATGGTGGGAAGGGGGGGGAGGGGGAGGGCCACATGAGGGCGGGTGGTGGACGGGGTCACGGGGACGGGGGTGGGGAGGGGGCACAGGGTGATTGTGTGCACTGTGTGGGCAATAAAGTGTTGTAAAGAGACAGTTGTCCCCGGCCCGTTTGTGGGGGGGACAGGGCTGTGGGACCGCGTGTACAGGGGCATGGGCACGGAACGGGGGGTGGGGCCCCCAGGGGCGGGAAGGCCCTCACAGCGGGCCCCCCCGGGCGATGTGGGTTGCAAGGGCGTTCCGGATCCTTTTGGCATACCGGTACTCCCGGGGGTTCCCTGCGTTCACGTACAGGGGAACAGGACCGGGGGGCCGGTGGGGCTCGGGGTACTCCAGGGCCGCCCCCTCGGTCTCGCACACATTGTGCAGAACGCAGCAGGCACCGATCACCAGGGCGGAGGTGGGGACGGTGAAGTCCAGGCGGCCAGCTAGACTCCTCCAGCGCTGCTTCAGGGCCCCGAAGGCACGCTCCACCACGGTCCGGCTCGCACACAGGCGGGTATTGTATACCTGCTCCGCAGGGGTGCTCGGGACAGGGTAGACCTTCATCAGCCAGCGGGTCAGGGGGTAGGCGGGGTCCCCCAGGATGCAGGGGGGCATGGGAACACCCTCGATCCACCTCATGCCCATGTCCGCGAAGTCCCCCCGGTACATGCGGGCATAGAAGGGGGAGATGGTCATGATCCTGGCGTCGTGACTCCGGCCGGAGTTGCCCGTGTAGATGTCTATGAAGCGGGCCCGGTGGTCCACCACCCCCTGCAGGTGCAGGGAGTAGTATCCGTGCCGGTTCACATACTCCAGGGCCTCCCCCGCGGCCGGGCGCAGGATCTCGATGTGTGTGCCGTCCACGGCTCCGATGCAGTTCGGGAAGCCCCCGGCCGCGAAGCCAGCCATCACAGCGCCCTGGTCCAGGAGCTGGATGGTCCTGTCGAGGAGCACGCCCTCCACAGCCTCGCACACATCCCGCACGATGCAGGCGACCGTGCTGAGCCCCACCCCGAAGTGCTGGGACACGGAGCGGCAGGAGTCGGGCGTTGCGAGGGCCCAGACCCCTATGGCCACCCGCTGGACCATGGGGATGGGCTCCCGCATGGAGGTGTGCTGCCGCTCCAGCCAGGGCGTGAGGAGCTCCGCTAGGCGCAGCAGGGTGGCCTTGCCCATCCGGAAGTGGGACCCCCACTCGGCCTCCCCCCAGTGGGCCTGGGCCCGCTCCCACCAGGCCTGGGGCCGCTCCGTGACCCATAGGCTCCGCGCTATGGGCATAGCCAGCAGCGCTGCCCGGCGGAGGGTCTGCGTTGCCCAGCGGAACCGCCTCGCGGCCCCTCGGAGCGCAGCGGGCCGGGTGAGGCTCCGGCAGGCGGCCAGCCACGCCCCCCAGGCCCGGCGCCGAGCCCTGAGCCGGCCACGGACTCTCCTGCGGGCCTGCTGGCCCCGGAGGCGCACGCCAGCCCGCAGGGCCAGGACATAGCGCAGGCGGACGGCCAGGTGCACCCTCTCGGTCAGGAGGCACAGCTGCTCAGTGTGGTCACGGTGCCACTCAGCCGCGAGCGCGAGGAACATCCAGTTCCCACCTGCCCTATCGCGCTCCATGGTGCTGGGGCCCCGGTGGGGGCTGGGAGCGCTTATGCCGGCCCGGTGCTGGTGGCCCCGCCCGGGGGTCGGCCTCGCGGCCCTGCGCGCGCCCTGTGCCGGTGCATTCCGGCTGCTCCCGCCCCCAGCACCCCGGGCCCCCTCCCCTCGCTGTTTGTAGCGGGATGGCCTTGAAGGTGCGATTAGGCAGACAGAGAGCTCGCTGTTGTTCTCTGCAGCTGTGCCGGGCCCGCACCCCACGCCTCGCTCTGTTGTGCTACAATGTTGCGGTGCGGGCCCGTGTTCCCTGTCCCGGGGGCCGGGCCGAGCCTCTCCCGGCCCTGGGCAGTCTGTGTGCCCTCCGGGCTCCGTGTCCCATTCCCTGTTGTGCTGGACCATGGCTGGCTGCCCATCCATGGGGCTCCCGCTGTCCGGCCCCCAAGGGGCCCCCCATATCTGGGCCTTCCGCGAGACCATGTCTCTGTGCGACCTGTGGCACACCCCTGCCGTGCAGCTGCTCCTGGCCGGGCCGGGGAGCCGTGCAGGTGCCTACGAGAGCCTGAGCTCCGGGCTCCGTTACTTTGGCCATGTGGTGAGCGCCCGTGATTGCCGGCTGCATGCGGAGGCCCTGGGGCTGGCTCGTTTCCCCGAGGGGCGCATCCCGGAGGTGCTGTGCGCCCATGTGCCCTGGAGCGCCTCGGAGACCGTGTCAGCGCTGGTGGTGTGTGGTCTGGGCGCCTACTCGGAGTGCCTGGCCGAGGGTGGCCCTGCCTTGGCCGTGACCTACTTCTCCTGTGTTCACGGGGCCCGTGGGTACCAGCGCACCCGTGGGGCGGCGTTCCAGCGGCTTCTGGAGCTGGGGCATCTTCCGTGGCCCCCTTCTGCTGCCTGCTGTGTGCCGGAGCCCTCCGCGGTGGAGATGTCATCCCTGTTGGCGGTGTGGGCGCGTGTGGATGTCCAGCTGGCTCTCACCATGCCCGATCCCTTCGAGGCCTACTACCTGATCACCCACTACATGTCCTTGCAGGGGTACCGCCGGGGCATGCTGCACTGGCCCCATCTGGTCCACCGGGCTGGGCACCCAGGCCCTGGGGCCTCTGGGGCCCCCAGCGGTGGCCTGTGACAGCTGCATCACCTCCCTGCCCCCCCCAGTGCGGTGCCCCCGTATGGGCTCCCGCCCCGGTCCGGGGGGGGTGCCCTGGTCCCCGCTGCCTGCTCCTGCCCTGGTGACTCCGCCTCGGTAAGCTCCTGCCTGCTTCGATGTTCACTGCTGCCCCTGCCCGTGGCCCTGGGCCCCCTCCGGCCCCCCCATCCCGGTTGCCCATCCCGGTGGCTGGGTGGGGCGCTCCGTGTGGCCTCCCAAACCACCCATGTGCTGCTAGCGGTCCTCTCCCACCGGCCCTGGCACTGACTGCACCCCCCCAGGTGCCTGCATGACCTGGGGGTCCGCCCCCCTCCTGGACCGGACCTTGTCCCTTGCCCGGGTGGGGGCTGCTGGTGTGTCGCTGGACCTGCAGAGGGGCTCCACCGGACCTGCCTGCCCTCCATGTGCCCCCCTGTGACTGTGGGGCCCCCTTCCTCCTCCTCCTGCACCCTCTGTGCCGGGCTCGCTGTGCATTGGGGGCCCCCATCGTGCCTTGTTCCGGGGGTCCGGCCCCCCCCTCCAAGACTGCCTCTGTTGCTGTGGGGGCGCCTCTGTGGACTGGGGTGCTGTGGCGTGGGGGTTGCTGCTGCCTGTGCCTTGCCCCTTGGGGGTGCCCCCCCGCGTCCCTCCCGGTGTTCCTCGTGCTGCGTTCCGGGCGCCCCTGCCCCCCCTTCCCGACCTGTCCCTTGTGTGTGTGTGCCCGGGCGTGTGGTCGTGCTGTGTGTCCCGCTGCGGGTCCGCTGTGTGCGTCCCGCCCCTGCCCGGTGCCTTGTGGGCGATTTGCGCCCGGCGGGGGTTCGGCTGCACGTCTGTTGTGCTGCCGCGGCCCGCGATGATTCGGCCCGGTTGCGGGCCGTGGTCCCGTTCCCGGCACGTCTGTTTGGGTCGTTTTTCCACCCCCGTGCGTGGTTGCGCTGTTCACCCCCCCGGGGGTTCACTGCAGTGAACCGCCCACCCGTAACGTCTGAAATCACCCATTCATGGATCTATTTTAAAAAAGCAGATTTGTACAAAGGTGCTAGTTACAAATGGCATGGTGTCACCATTCCTCCTGTTTTCCATACATGGATGATGTCAAGATCTGTATCTTTTTAATATTCAGAATTAGATATTTATAGCAACAAGTCAATTGTAACAATGGGTGCCTTTAGATAAATGGAAAGGGGTGGCTGAATGTGTGTTGACACCATTGTATAACCAGGTATGTTTCCCCCTTTTTAATACGTTGCAGTACTTAGACGCAACGGCTGCCCTTCCATATTCAGGGGCTAATCGGGGTCCTGCCTGTCCCTTGTGCTGAAAGCTCTCCTTGCAGAAGTACTCCCGTGGAATTATGGGAGTTGTAGTCCATGCAAGAGAGGGGTCGGGTCTACCCTGAATCCTCCACTCTGCGCTGCAACTAAACAGCTCATTCTTCACTGCTCACCCCACCCCCAGGGTGCTTTGGGACAGCATAAAGACAGTGTGTTGCACGGAACGAGCTGTTTGGCAGCAATGCCGAGTGGAGGAATCAGGGCAGACATACCAGAAATAGATGCGAACACACCACCTGATGTCTTTAGACACAATGTTAGCCACATGGAGAGGGAAAAAACTCAACTGCTGCACCTAAGACATTCTGGCAACCAACGAGGAGTTAATGGGTGGCTAATGGGGCAGACCAGTAGCCAAAAAATAGTGACAGTGCTTAGACACGTGGCATCCAATCCCTGTTTCATCTAAAGACACCCAATGTATTCCACCTCTCATATAAAGGAAAAATACATTACTATAGTGCTGGCCTCAACTACTACTGACATTGTTATAAAGTAAAGCAGTAACACATTATTGGAGCAATACGTCTATTAGCACATTTTAGTAAGAATAATAAAATAGTACATTTTTATAAGGTTGAAACTCACTCTTATGGAGAAGTTAACCTCATTTCTGATTAAATCTTTTTGTTCTTAGTTCTCAGGCTGAGGGCTTAGGTCAATGATTCAGTTTCCTGAACCTAGTTACCCGAGCACACCTTGTATTTTTGCAGGAGTCTACAATGCAGTAGATTAAATTGGCTAATGCCACAAAAGTTCAGTTGCACTCTAAAAAATATCCTTTTGAATTTTCAGTAAGAAAGTTGTATAGCCTTCATTGCATACTGTACCTTCTAGGTTATAAGTTGCCTCCACCATTTCATCACACAGTTCTGTCGATATACCTTGTGAGAGTCCATCATTACAATTAATTCAGAGACACCCACTTTCACACAGGGGGAACAACAAGTCAGTGGTTAGCATTCGCTGTTAGTAAGTAATATATAAAGAGATGTACTGCACCCTGAAGAGGAGCTGTGGGATGGTCAGGGAGTTTCTAAGCAAAGTCCTTGGGCGCAGCCCCACGAGACAGCCAGGGAGGCGTGCCCTTCCCTGGGCAAATGAGCCATTGGATGCAGTGGCTCGTGTGTCCAGGGGCCACCAGATGTTTGCCTCGCCCTGGGGGTGGGGTGAGCATCTGCTTGCTCTGCAACACGTCCTTGGAGGAATCCTGAGGACACATTGCGGAGCAGACTTACCCCACATGGGGGTAAGGCTGCCCAGGGCGGAGCAAGCCCGTGTGACTGGGCACACTTGCCCTGCCACACTCAGGGCAACCGTGCGAGACGTGAGTGACAGGCACAAGCGCTTGTCATTCACAGTCATGTCACAGCCGGGGTGGGATTCTTGTCCACCCGGGCAGATGGGGGGAGGGGGAGCCCAGAGGAGACGCATGTGCACCCCTCTCCCCACCCCAAAAAACAGCTGATGCCCCTCCTCTAGGCTCTCCTCCCTGATCAGCTGTTTGTCAGGGCAGGGAGGGGGCACAGGCATGGCTCCTCTAGGTTCCCTCCCATCAGCTGTCAGTTGGGTGGATGGGGGCAGGGGACCTGAGAAGAGGACACGTGCTCCCCTTCCGCATCAGCTATCAGGCAGGGGGAGGACTGCGCATCCTCCTCAACCCTGCCCCCCCAACAGCTGCATATGGGCAGCGGGCCCAGTCCTGCACTGTAGGGGTCTGAGCCTCCAGCCGTGACAGCAGCTCCGCGATGAGCCCGGCCACCTGCTTCCCCCTACTCCTGTGCCTGGCTGCCTGAACTGGCCCTGCAGTGTGGTGGGACCGCCTGGCCGCCACAGGGATCAGGCCCGGGCAGCTCCTCTGGCTACACCCCGTATGTGCATCATTGGACTAAAGTCTTTGTTAGTGACGACTACTAATGCAGTAGTTTACTTAGTTTTCTCCCTGGTCTCTTTAAACTGAGGTCATAACCGCAGGGCAAGTAGAATACAAAGTAAGAGTTCTGTTGTACTGCCTTCTCTTGGTTCAGACTTCCATTTTTCTCTATCCTGTGACTTTGTGTTCCCTACCCCTATGTTGTTACTGTCCAAAGTCCTAAATGGGTTGGAAAGCACATGGAAGGGGATGGGTCATCTGAGACATGTCTAAGTTGAGATAGGTAATCGAGCAAAAGAGATGAAGGAGAAAGAGAGAGAGAAGGAAATGCTGTGGGAAGTGTGTAGGGTGATATTTACAAGAAGAATATTGAGAACAAAGAAAAAGACTATGTGGAACTGGAGGGCGGGGTGCTTAAAGATAATCAAAGAGTCATAGGGTGATTTCAGATGTTACGTGGTCAAAGGCCACCACAGTCAATCCCCTTTGGTGGCAGTGACCACATAACGTCTGTTGGGGGAAATGGATGTTTCCCCCCAGATGTTACCATGGCGGGGAATCACATTCGCCCCGTGAGCGGCCGAAGCGGCGGGGCCAGAGGTCGTCACGCAGCGAATGTGATTCCCCGCCGTGGTGACCCCCGCCGTCACGTCTGGACGGCGGCCACGGGTTGGAATCCCCGCAGGGAGTGCGGCCCGTGGCCATAGGAGGCGAGCGCTGCAGCGGCATTGGCCGCGGCGCCCGCCCGTCTCCCCAGAGGGCGGGCAGCGGGGAGCGTGGAGGGGGCGGGGCCGTGAGGCTGCACATTGTGTTGTGCGGCCCCGCCCCCTCCCCGATTCCCCGCCGGGATCCCCCAGCACATCTGTTACAGCGTGATGGGGTCATCCCAGCGGGGAATTCAGATTTCATTTCGTGATGGGGCGAATGCGCCTCGTCACATCTGAAATCACCCATAGGGTGATTTCAGACATTACGCGGTCCCGATTCACCACAGTGGATTCCCGGCAGGGGTGAACAGATTAACCACCCCCCATGGTCAAGGAATGCCCCGAACAGACATGACGGGACCAGGACCACGGCAGGGAATTGGACCTCCGGACCACGGCCCGGGGCAGTGCTACAGACATTACGCCGATCCCGGGCCAGGCCATGGTCAAAGCACTCGGAAGGCGCTGGGGCGGCTCGTCCCGGCTGCTGTCGTGTGCCCTTTAAATCTCCCTCCACGGTCTGTGTTGTTGCTGGTTGCCTGGCAGTGGGTGATTTCAGACGTTACGAGATCACAGTGAACCACGGTGAATACCCACCTGTGGTCACTGTGTCTCGAACGTCTGTTTGGCGGCCGCCAGATGTTCGCCACGGTCAATACCCACATGGGGTCAATTTGAACCACGCTTCCCGGACTAGCCGGGGGAATGTCCCGGGAAGCATGGTCAAAGAGATCCCCAGCGGGGACAAAAAAAAAATAACATCTGGGCGGGCGCCGCGGCCCGGGATCACCGACGGGATCCCGGGCCGTGGCGAATTTGGCCGGACGCTGCGGCCGCATTGGCCCTGCTGCCCGCCCATCTCCCCAGAGGGCGGGTGGCGGGGAGCATGGAGTGGGTGGGGCCGTGCGGTCGCACGTTGCGCCGTGTGGCCCCGCCCCCTCCCAAATTTCCTGCCGGGATCCCCCAGCACGTCTGATATGTCGTGACGGGGTCACCCCAGCGGGGGATGAATTCGGTGTTTTCGGTACGGGGCCAAGTGGCCCCGTAATGTCTGAAAATACCCAGTGACGCTGAGTGCTTTGTCCCCGACTGGGAATCATTTTCTTTGGTTCCGGCCGGTGGTTGCCATTCAGACGTTACTTTTTGTTGTTTCCCGTTGGGAATCTCTTTGACCACGCTTTCGGAGATTGGGTGATTTCAGACATTACGCGGTCCCAATTCACCACAGTGGATTCCCGAAAGGGGTGAACAGAACAACCACCCCCCGTGGTCAAGGAAAGCCCCAAACAGACATGACGGGACCGGGACCACGGCAGGGAATCGGACCACCAGACCATGGTCCGGGGCAGCACAACAGACATTACGCTGATCCCGGGCCGGGCCGGGGTAAAAGCACCCGGAAGGTGCCGGGGCAGCTCGTCCCGGCTGCTGTCGTGTGCCCTTTAAATCTCCCTCCCCAGTGTGTGTTGTTGCTGGTTGCCTGGTAGTGACACTGCGTGCTTTGTCCCCGGCTGGGAATCATTGTCTTTGGTTCTGACCGGTGGTTGCCGTTCAGACATTACTACTTTTTGTTTCCCGTTGGGAATCTCTTTGACCATGCTTTCGGAGATGGTCCGGGCCGGAGCTCCGGAAGCGTGGTGGATTTTGACCCCATGTGGGTATTGACTGTGGTGAACATCTGGCGGTTGCCGAACAGACATTCAGGGTGCTTTGGCCCCACCGCGGAATTGACCGTGGTTCACTGTGGTTGAGCATGATCTCGTAATGTCTGAAATCACCCATTGTCCCGCTGGGTGCTCCGGAAGCGTGGTTGATTTTGACCACATGTGGGTATTGACTGTGGTGAACATCTGGAGGCCTCTGAACAGACATGCAGGGCGCTTTGGCCCCAACGCGGAATTGACCGTGATTCACTGTGGTTGAGCGTGATCTTGTAATGTCTGAAATCACCCACAGAATAAGGTTGGAAAGGATCCCAAGGGCCACTAGTCCAACCTCTTGCTTACTTTAAGTGTATTACTTGGGGGTTGTTAGGTGGATACAATAACAAAAATCTGAACCAGTTTTACTGAGAATCATCTTGTAATCTACCCAGTTGCAAGTCCCCCAAAAGGGGCTCATGGATACCTGCACAGGCATTGTGCCAGCTCTTTGCACAGTGATTTATTTTATCTACAGAGAGCTGGACATCTACCTTGTAATGACAGGAAGAACCACATCAGCAACCTGCATTACTGACATTTCATTATTCCAAGGTTGTGGAGGGTTCTGACTCCTTGAAAAGGTAAAGAGGAAAAAGAGGGAAGCAAAGCTTTTTTTTTAAAGAGTCAGTGGGAAATCCAGTTGTATATTAAAGGCTTTTTCTGGCATAGGAATGACAACCATTACTATTATTGCAGCAGAAAGTCTATTGCTAGTTGATTACAGTAACATCCCACATTCTGAAATGAGATGTATGTGTATCACCTATACAGTCCCAGTTAATATCAGTATGTCTCTGAACAGACACAGGGATCTTCCTGTGAGACTCTATTTGCAAGATCAGAACCTAAATTAGGAAAACAAAGTTTTAACATATGTCACACCTGACACCATGAGTCAGCTAGCTAGCAAAATCCTGGTTTCTCTGAAGACCATGACAAAATCCTCACTGACTTTAATGAGACCAGGATTTCACCTATGATGTTTGCTCTTATTTCTGTGACCACCCTATAATAGTGTTCTAAAAACTGTTGTGATAAAAACAACCCTATTAATATCCCATTCAAGGGCAAGACACACACAGAGAAAATACTACTTGAAAGAATAAATAAGCAGCAGACTAGAAAAGCAGAATCAGAAAATAAAAGAACAGCTGAAAGATTGATGGTCTTAACCCAGATATTCAGAAGAAATATTAAACATTATAGAAAAATTAGTCCAAGGGAAAACAGACACTGGAAAACACTGAGGAAAAGAGATTTTCATATGCTGGAGGAAAGTAAACAAGGGGTAGACAATACGTTGAGAATTTTTCTGCATTTTCTACAAAGAGTGCTTCTGAAATGTAACAATAAAATATATACATAAAAGACCTTGACTGTATATATAGATGTATATGCAAAGCATATATAAATATACAGAACACACACACAATTATCTGTAAAATACATTGTGACTGTATTTTATCTGAGGTGGGTAACACCAAAATGACAGACTGAACTGTCATTTTGTTGTATCTTCTTACGTTATAAACCTATCTGAAAGAAAAAAGTAAAGATTTTGCTCTGTTCGACAATTATACAAAGATCTTTGGTCTGCTGCCCCTAACTGACTAGTTGGAAAATCCCTCTCACAACTATTTGCTGTCATTACCGCAAGCAGCCTCCTCTCCAGCTAGCCAGAATTCCCTGTGTCGTTCTGCAGTGAGGGTTAAAGTGAGTTACCGAGTACCAAGTTGTAACAACATACCACACCCTTGATTTTTCTCTTTTGCTCAAAAAGCTCCCATTTCCTTCAGTGGGATTGTGTGTGCAGAGATGGGGAACCAAGGGCTGCATAGGAGACGGGGGTGGAGGTGTTTACAGTGTGCACTCAGGAAAGGGAGGGGCCGTGATTATGGATCTTTCCCCTACACTTGTGTGCAATCTCTGCTCACTTATCCTGACCTCAGTCTTTTAGTGCTTGGGGGTAGGAACTGGAAGTGGATCCAGGGGCTGATCCAGGAACTGGAAGGGGGTGGGGGGGGAAACCTAGCTGCTGGTCGCATTTGGCTCCTGAGCCTGAGGTCCTCCCACTCCTGATATAGATCACAAGTAGAATATATAGCTACCTGTCAAGTTCTAAAAGATGTACTTCAGTGCTCCCAGACACAGGAGCTGAGCTGTTGGGGGAAAGAGACTGACTGGCCCTGGCTGCTAGCACACACTGTGGAGCCCTCCATGACTGCTCTTGCTGCAAAGGGAATGAGAGCTGTTTGCTCCGTGCTGTGTTTCCTTGTAAAGTAGAGGTATGATGCCACCTTCTCTCTGTTACCTAATCTTGAAGCTTCCCAATCATCATGGCCTGCTACAACTGTCCGTGGCAGGCAGGGAGCTGGCTCTGCTTTGCCTACAATCAGGTGAAACTGTCTGGTTCCAGAGTCTATACCAGAGGTGGGCAAAGTTCCCAAGCTCAAGAGCTCCTATCACTGACAGTCACAAGTCACTTGATCTTGTTCCTGGATTCCTCTGGGACAGGGCAGTATGGCTTCCCCCAACATCCCCTCACATCAAAGCTCCAGCTCCCAGGCAGTCTGGCAGGATGACAATAGTGGCTCGGAGCACACTTCCCTGTTCTCACAGTCCCCAGGAGGCTCTGGCATGGACATGCCCCCAGCAGGCAGCCACTTCTGGAAACAGCCGTAGTACAGATGCCTGAAAGTCTCATAAGGCTCCTGAGCTGCCATTTGCCCATCTATAACCTGCTCTGCCTGCTTAGCAGAAGTGCTGTACTTCCCCTAAGTCGGCCAGTTTAAAGATCTCTTATTTCGTTAGATCAATAGTGCCCGCAGCGTGTTTCCAGTAACATCCATGGATGTGCATCAGACGGCAAATTTATTTTCCCTCCCTTTATTCTAGATTTTAGATTTTGTTCCAGCTTCTGAAGGATTTTCTGCCAAATCCTAAAAACTGCTGAATGCCTCCTCTGAGGTGCTAAGAGTCCTCCTTTTTCACATATTTGGGTGAAAGCCGAGTGCAAGCACCACCTTCCAGGAGGCATATAGCTCCTTGTATGGGGAGGCACTTTCTCTGTACTGGTCTTTGGAGGAGCATGCTTGAATCCCAAATGCTTGCCTGATGTGAGAGACCAGTTCCGTCTAGTGCATTTATTGTCTTCAGACTGGATCTTGCAGACTGTACCCATGGAAAAACTTTCAAAGGAGAAGTCAGGCTTTTGTTTGCAGAGAACTGTATGCTATGAGTGTTAACAGACTAGACAGTAGCCCACAATAGCCCACATCAGATGGGTGGTTGCCTGCCCATCTATTAGGTGGCTGCCAGTTGTTCACCCACATTCACCACGTCCCCGGCACACATGCCCGCTCATGGCATCATTCTGGAGAATGTGGAACTGCCATGTGGGTGCATGATGCCTAAGGCAGGTGAATGCACACCCACGTGGCCGCCTCCCATCTGTTAAAGTACACCTAGCCTCCACATGCGTACAGGTCCGCCAGGACCAAAGAGTCCCAGGCAGATTGCCTAGAGCGGTCCAGGGAGTGAGTGCTCCCTCCACTCTTGCTTACACAGGTGCTGTGCTTGTTTAGTTTCACTTTTTGGAGTGCTCCAAAAAGCGAAAAAGAAAGTCGATGAAAACCACATCAGGGGCAGCTTCTTTACCCAGAGCCTTGCCCTGGCTATGTGTCGGGGGGTGGGGGTGGGGAGGAGAGCATGGTGTCTGCCTGTGTGTCCTGTTCATTGTACAGAACCTGCAAGCAGCAACTGCCCACGGGCTCCACGGAGCAACCCTGGACTCCAGCAGGCTATTCTCTTGTTGGTTTTCACCCTATGTTTGTACCAATGACATAGTTAAAATCAACAAATGGTCAAAATGAACCAAATCACACTTCTTTTCAGCAATAATCTGTGGGAGAGTTCTTCCCCTCGGTGCCACAGAATTAGGGTTACCATACCTCTCCTTTAAAAGAGGACGCCTATGAAAAATACTGCACTAGAACCAACTCAGCCTTGCACTGGAACCAGTGCAGCCCTGCACCATGTATTCTTCATAAGGGTTCTCTTTTAAAGGGGAGTTATAGTAACTCTACACAGAATTAATGATTTTAGGCCCCGTGGTTGGATTTTGTACTACACTGATTGTCAGGTTTCCTTACCCACTTCCACATACCCCCAAGCTCTTTGAACCCAGAGCACATTATTGTGCTTCATAACAAAGCTCCTAACTGGGCACAATTGAAGATTTGCTCTCTGGATAAAGAACTGAATCTATTCATCGTATACTTTTACTTTATCCAATCTCTATTTTCTCCTTTCCCTCATTTAAAGTTCAATTTCCCCTTTTTGGTTGGCTCAAATGAAAACTCTAGATTCAAACACATCCCAAATACTGCATGTGTTCAAGATACAGATCTGAATGGTGTAGCCTGGACTGGTTTTACTCTATTGTAGAATTTTAGGTTTGGAAGAGATCTAAAGGGTCATCTGTTCCAGCCCCATAACGTAGCCACAGTCTGTCTGTCTGTCTGTCTCTACCCACCCTTCATAGGGCAGATTTTTAAAATTCTGGCTTCCATTTACCCAACATGTTCACAGGTGTTATAACAGAAGCCAGCTGATGCTTGACACTTTTGATAAACTTATCTTTATTTTGGTATCAAATATAAGTTGAGCTCTCTTGAAAATCTGACCCAAGTTTTGAATGATGAACCTTTCCTATGAAATTCTGACCCAGTGTGTTAAACTGACACTTCACAGAACCACAGCTGATTCTGAACTCAGAATGAATGAAGCCCTTCTATTATAACTTATGGAAAAGTGAATCTTACTAGATCTAGGTTCTGCCATCCCGATATGCTTTGCCACAATCCAAAACCAGCCCACATATACTTCTACAGTTTTCTCTCCTTGCCAATTAAGAGATCATTTATCTTTCCATCCATTCCAAATATTTAATGTCAGCGATGAGGCTAAACCTCACCTTTTCAGCAAACAACAATCCCAATGATGAGACTGAACGCAGACTCCCTGCACACCAGCATAATACACATCTCTCAAGTCTAGGCTAGTCAGGAGGATACATTGTTCACAAATACCCGTTCAAATGTAAAACAGATATGCACACTGTGGTAGGACCAACCTGTAACACAAACTAGAGAGGAGCTGGATGAAAATCAATACTTTGAGACTCCTGGCTGACTAAACTTTGCTTCAAAATGAAGTGGGGGGTCAGCTTTGAAAAACTGTGTGCGGTAGGTTAGGTTGAGAGATCTGTGATGGGCCCAAGGTCAGTAGGTCACCCAGTGGGTTCATGGCTATAAGGTGAGTCTTACCTAATCTAAGCACTAAAAACACACTGTACTTACTTCCTTCAAAGCAATACTCTATAACATAGCCATCTAAACCTGCTGCCCCAATGTGGTCTGGTGGCCGCCATTTCATTGTAACTGAGGTATCGGTTACTCCATCAACTGCCAGCATGGTGGGTGGACTGGTGACAGCTGAAAATTCAGAAAACAGGAAATAAGTATATAAGCAATAAAATTTGCCCTGCTAATAAGTGAGATTCTTGTAGTTCCTCCCCAAAGAGGAAGCACAGATTCTAGGGCACACATTTTGGAGAGTTTAAAACTTTCTTTTTAGCTGATGCTCTCATCTAACAGGCTCAACGACACTGGGTACTTTCAGACATGACGCTAACCACTCTTTAACCACCCTTGGTGGTTATTTATGCATGTTGCAGGGCTGTATTGGTGCCCTATGCAGCCCTGAAACATGCATAAATAACCACCAAGGGTGGTTAAAGGGTGGTTAGCGTCATGTCTGAAAGTACCCACTGAAACACCTTTCAGTAGAATTGATTCCCCACCCCCCCAAAAAAAGTATCAGCAACAATCTCAGCTGGATTTATGAGTGTGCTTTGCATATAGCAAATAAATAAATAAATCACTACTTGGTCTACAGAACATTTTATACACATTTTCTAACTATTGCAGTATCTCATTTACTCACCCAAGGGAACAAAAGGCTTTGAGGGCATGCTTGGTTTGGAAGTCCCTATTGCATTGACAGCAAACACACGGACCTCATAGGCAACACCTTCAATCATCTTTTTTGGCTCAAAAGTTGTTTCTTTAATCAGCTCAAAATTCAATCTCATCCACCTGGAGCTTTGTTTCTTTTTTCTTTCAATAAAATAACCTATTAAGCCAACAAAATTGCCATAAATATAAAAGGACTGATAACTGACTCAGCATTTATAAAGCCAGGTATAATTCAAACACAGACACCTCTAAAATGACATCTTTTGGGTTGAGCAGTACCCATTTTCTGGATACAGCTTTACATCCCCTTCGAACTCCAGTGTGACTGAAGGGAATTTGTTTCATTCTTTGCATAACAGACCACAAAGAAATTAAAAATTAGTCTTCTTCCATTTACGTTTCACTCAAAGTAACAAGATCTCAGGATTTAGCTCTGAGAGCTACATTCCATCTTGCAATCTCATTTATTTCAGCACATTTGTAGGTGTTTGCTAACTTGCTGGCTAATTCCTTAAGTCTCTGTGAACATACGAATATCAGTTTAAAAAATCTGGAGTCATGACAATATTCAAATTAACCACACAGTTGCCTTTTAAACTAGTGCTAGTTTAATAACATACAAGGTGGCAACGGTAATCTGTAAACCCAGACAAAACAAATCTGAAAGAAGTTCAGATCAGGTAGGCTGTTCTTGTTGGTTCCTGGGAGCTCTGTTCTTCAGGAACAGGGACCACTTGTGGGGTTCATTTCTCTTTGCAGAACTATGATAGTTATCACCAAGCAATGGAAATCAACTTACCTAAGATTGGGGACCCTCCATCATAAGCTGGAGGCTCCCAGTTCATAATGCACCAGTCTTCACCTACTTCAATCACATCTGGTGCTGGAGGTGGGTCAGGAATATCTGTTGCAAAACAAAGTCATTTTATTGGATAGTTGGAAGAAAATGAATTTTGATTCTGCCCCCCTAAGGGTGCTAAAACAACGAGGGCTGAAGCCTAACTAGACTATTAGTAGAGGGGAAAGAATAGGAGCAACGTTCAAGGCTAGCACAGATTAATAGTATTAGAAAAACAAACAGTTCAGCCAAGTGGGGGCAGGGTGTTTTGATGGTTGCAGTAACATCACCACAAAATTTGAGGTAGGAGAGTGTCTGCCCTCAGAAAATCTAAGGGAGAAGGGGAGATCCCTTCTTTTATGTCCATGGTGGCAGCTATGATGCAAAGCATCTGTGGTGATAGTAAACTAGAGGAAACAGAGGGTGCTATGAAGGATGTTCTAGACTTATATGTGGGGGTGGTGATCAGATTCTAGACTATGATATTTTCTAAAGAACTATCTCACTGAAAAGAACAGAAAAGGAAAACTCTGCTAGTTTGGTGAAAATGCTTTATGCACAGCAGTGACTTACCAACAACTTTAATGTTGATGTGAGCCGTATCTTCTCCAGCCTCATTCTTAAGCATTATTCTGTAGACACCTGAGTCATCCCTTTCCGCTGAATCAATTACCAAACAACTGCTGTCTGGGTAATTCTCTGCTCGTATCCTGGCACCAGAATCCATGAGCCACTAGAAATCAAAGTAAGAAGAGGATAAAGCATCCCTTTATGCATAGGAAACCAGAACACATCCAGTGAAGCTGGCAAAAGCTGCCTGCTCCAACTGCTGCATTCTGCAATGAATATTTAGTGGTGGAGACATTTTTCTTTTTTGAGCTGTGGACTCGCAGGCTGCTTTCCCACGTTACACAATCTGACCTTAATTTCTATCCAATGTGAGATTGTGTAATGTGGATAATGCGCATTTTCGCATCAGACAGTGGAATATCCATGAGTTTCATCATGGATGATAGGGCTTGGAAATCCAGCCCTGTCACTAAAGTGAGTTTCATTTACTGTGAAGTTTGCACATGTGCACGCAAATTTAGCATTAATTTAACTCACTGTAAAATTTGATCTGACACTGTCCCGTTTGCCAAGTGCTCCTTGTGTCAGGTGTGAAGGATTTGGCAGCATATAGCAATCAGAATAGCAAAGCAACAGGATTATTATTATTTATATTTGCTATAATAATCATAATAATTCATAATTAATAATAAATAACCCCCTTTGCTGAGCACTGCTAGAGGCTTGAATCCTTCCTCCCTTCTCTCCCCACCTGACACACTACTGTAACTTCCTACTTACTGGTCTCCCCTGCTCTGATCTCACCCCCCTCCCCACCTGTGTTCAACACTCTGCTGCCAAAGTCATCCACCTGGGCCGTCGCTTTGACCACGTTCAGCCCCTCCTCTTCACCTTACATTAGCTCCCTCTATGTGAACGCACTCAGCACAAGCTCCTGGTCTTCACCTTCAAGGCTCTTCATGGCCTTGCTCCCCCATATCTCTCTGCTCTTGTATCCTGCACATTCCTGCCCAAGAGCTTCACTCCTCCTCTGCCCCCACCCTCACCTGCTCGCAACTCCGTTGCTCCTCTAAACATCTTCATCCCTCCTCTCTTGCTGCCCTCCATGCTTGGAACTCCCTCCCTGGATACATTCGTTCTGCTCCCTCCCAACTTTCAAATCCCTCCTGAAAACATACAGCTTCAGTCAGGCTTTCCTTAGCTCATCATGAGTGAAATTGTATCGTCTTCGTCCCCTCACTCAGATTCTCTTCCCTGTAACTAAGGGTGATTTCTAGGGGCGGGAAACCGGTAAAATCCGGTATCCGATAATGCCGGTACTGGGCGTACCGGCATTATCGGATTCGACCCGGTAATCCGGACCGGGTACCGGATTCCGGGGTACCGGATTTTTTTACATTGCAGCCATTTAAAAATGGCTGCAATGTAAAAAAACTTAAAGCCCCAGGAAAAAAGTTTTTTAAAAAAAAACCCTCCCCGAGTCCAGGCTGCGC